>JAWZYU010001083.1:0-49932 GCA_038380435.1 Ryuthela nishihirai | reverse complement strand
GTTATGTGGGTTGGTTGTAGGTAGCGTGTGAAAATTTTTTGGTGTATTCCCACCGTCCAATAGGAAGGGGTTGTGTGGGTTGGATGTAGGTATCGTGTGAAATTTTTTCGGTGTATCACCCCTCCTCTAAGAGGAAGGGGTTATGTGGGTTGGGTGTCAAGGACCTGTGAATTTTTTTTTTTTCTTTTGTACCTTATTAGGAATTGTCGGGTGACTCTCAACTTCCCTTCACACTTTACCCAGGCTTAGGACTGGCAGCGCATTGCGCTGGCGTGTTTAAAAGTTGTCTGTCTCTCTGGTGGACTTGGTATCATAGCACAATGTGCAGAGTTTTACAACGACATAGAAAAAAGAATACAATGCACAGCAAAAGTGACATACAAACAATACAAACATACAGGAAACAGCGAGAGTGTCTTCTCTTTGCTTTTAAGAAATTTTTTATATATATATTTTTTTTATTTTTGAACATTTAAATATTTTTTTTTTATTTTTGAACATTTAAATATTTTTTTTTTTTTTGGTTTTTTGATTTTCACTTAATTCTTTTTTCAGTTTTTCCTGTTTAGGATGCCAAACCCTTCCCGGACATGGCGGTCAGTCCCGGAAGGGGAGGCCGCTTCCCGATAGCTGCGACATCACACTGCGGTGGTGAAGACGTCGAGCCGTTCCTTGAGCGACGCTGCCGCCCGACCCCTCCTCTGGATCAAGACAGCAGAGACGTGCAAGGCGACGCCGAAGGCCGTGGCCACACACATCTTCGATCCCATGAAGAGCAGGACTGCGCGGTCGCCACCGGTGGACCGGAGCAGTCCTGCCACGGGAGGGTAGATGAGGTTGGCCACTCCCTGGAAGAGCCGCACCAGGGTGAAGGTGCCGTTCATGTTGTCGACTCCGTGATTCGAGCTAAGCAGGAGGGGGATCAGGATGGTCCACACTCCGGTTCCCACTCCTGCGGCGACGGAGGCAACAACAAGCTGCCAGTACTCGCGGCAGAAAGGCAGTGAGATGACGGCTGCAGCCGAGACGGAGACGGCCGCGATGTATTCGGCCGTCCTCGGCAGGGGAGAGCGGCTGGCGAGAAGACCATACGAGAGGCGCACGACCAGGTCGCCGGCAGCAGAGTAGGCGAGAAGCAGCATGGCACTGCTCTTCTCGATCCCCAGCGACTTGGCGTGCTGGGGAATGTAGTGCAGGAAGTGAGGGTTGCCCATACCCATCGCAAAGATGGAAGCGCTCGTGAGGAGGAACAGGCCGTCCGTGAGGAAACGGAGGGACAGCCTCTCGGCGACCACCTTCGCGCAGGATCTGGGTGCCAGCTCTCCAGCTTCCGCGGGGGTCACGACGACGGCATCGTTGCTGCCGCCGGCGGGCACCTCGCGGAAGCGGCTCTCGGGCCGAACGAAGAGCAGGCCGCAGACTGCGATGAGCGTGAAGCAGCCGGCCAGCACGAGGAACGTGTAGTGCAGGCCGACCGCCAGCAGCAGCTCGTTGATCGCAGTGGGCAGGGCCATGGCCCCGAAGCAGCCTCCCGACAGGGCGACGGCCATCGCTGCCGGCCTCCGTGTCGTGAAGTACTTTCCAGTGCACACTATGCCGGTGGTGATGGCAAAGGATGCACCGACCCCCATGAGGCCTCCAATGGTACCTATGAGGAAGGAACCGGAGGTGGCCAGGTAGCTGAGGGCAAGGCCAGCGCTGCACAGCAATCCGCCCAGACACACGAGCGGCCTGTATCCGAAGGTAGACATGAGGATCCCTGTCACCGGTGAGAAGACCAGCGAGAGGGTTCCTAGCAGCCCCGGGATCCAGGCCGCCTGGGACGGAGATGTATCAGGAAACTCCAGGAAGATCGCCACCTTCAGAGCGCTGAAGGACTTGACGAATCCTGAAAGGAGAAAGGTTATGAGAAAGCAGCCACCAGCGACGGCCCACCCGTATCCTCCATCGGGTGGAACCATCTTGGTGGCTGTGGTGGCGTTGGCACGCTCTTCCTCTACTCCCTTCGTCGCTGCAACTGGAACGGACATGGTGGAATCCGGCTCAGGTCACTGCAAAAGAAGGAGAAAAAAAATTAATAATTAGAATTGGTAGAGCTAATATAAATCAGTAGTGCGTCGACTAAAGACCACTACAGACTATGCTGAAGAATACTGAACCAAAGAGTAAGCGAAAAGGTTACTATGAGGTAAAGTCGGGAGCTGGAAAACGCACGTCTGTAGCTGTCAGTGGTCGCAGAGCAAAGGGACGGGCGTTGCACTCAGTGGCACGAGTTGTAAAACACGTTGGCGTCAGGGGGAAAACCCAGGGGATTTGCAAAACCCGTTGGCGTCAGGGAGAAAACCCAGGGGATTTGTAAAACCCGTTGGCGTCAGGGAGAAAACCCAGGGGTTTACCTACTACCGGTCGTACAAGGTTCGGGTTTCGCGCTGCCATCTATGTGCAAGCATGGGAACTAATTTTTCTTCACCTATCCCCATTTTTTTCCCTTGCTCCACCGAGTGGTACATATGTATATGTATATATTTTTTTTTATTTCATTTTTTCCAGCGTGACGTCACCTGCAAACGAGACAGTGCTATATATGCGAGAAGAATAAGGGGCAAGTAGAGTATACAAAAGTTTATTAAAGTTTATAAGATAATGATAGGAAATTTTAAAGTAATTTTCCTAATAAAATAAACAACCAGTACCAAATGTTTCTAAAATAATTCAATACCAGATGTTTACCGATCGTCAAACTACTCACGTGTTGACAATTCGATTTCGTTACCATCGTTGAAAGGTTCATAATAGACTTTTTTTCTTGAAATTTCCGTCATATCTATCTATTCTACCAACGCATGGAACTCTAGAAGAGTTTATCAAATGTTGTTTTTGATCTAAATTGGGACTGATTTTGCTGTAGGAATCGTTTCGTCTGGCATAAACGTTAGAAAGGATCCAAATTAATATATTTTTGCCTTAACGAATAATGGAGAAAAAAATGTCGTTTATTTAAATAAAATATCTCAGCTATTATTGCCTAAATGAAACGGAAAAATTTTCTTCTTATTAAATTCTTTCATTTGCTACAGTAAATAAGCCATTCTAGAGTAAATAAGCTATTATATTAAGCTTATTTTGCTACAGTAAATAAGCTTTCATTTGCTAGAGTAATTTCTAACCGCTTGGGTGCAGTTACCTTTACGTTTTGCCCTGCTATGCTTGTTTGGGAAAAGCTTTTCTGAATATCCTTTAATTACTCTATATGATTTCGCAAACGTATATCAGTTTATAAGGGGAGATCGTATTTTGAAGTTTTCCGATTTATTGGTATATATAGTGTGAGGTAATTCTGTCGGAATAATTTTTCACTGCATAAGAAACTAACGGCTACTCACCACACTTCCCTTAATTGTCCGGATGATTTTAGAGAGGTATAAAAGTGTAAAACAGAAAAAATGAATCTAACACGGAAAAATCTAAATCTGACAACAAAGGACAACCTATATATGACGTAGCAACGGTCTGCCCTACGCAACAGTACTCTCTGAAGGCTTTCATATCGTATATTATTTTCGCTGCGCAACAATTGGAATTCGAAAAAAACAATTGTTGTTCCTCAATTGTTATCGGTTGGCTTCGAAAAACGATGCTATGGATTCGTGGTTGTTTTACTCGGCCTTTGATCAAACGGAGACTTCCATTCCCTTTCCTTCCTGTCGACGGAGAATTTCAGAGCAAGTGTGTTATGCGATCCCTTTTTTTTTTGTCACACTATCGTTTTATTTCTTTTAGTTCTTCTGTAGGAGAGGGTCTATGAGTTGTGCGATCCATTTAGAGGTTCGATCGTGCCCATACCTCTGCTTTCCACAGACGTGAGTTATATGCTGTTTCTCCTAGAGTAGAGTGATTCACTGGATTTTTTTTTTATAAAGGTTTTCTAGGTTTTTCATAGCAATTGGCATTATTCCTGGGATTTTATTTGCTCACTTGTTCCTACCGCTTGGGTCGTGTCGGTCTTTCTTACTTCTGAGCAGCACTTTTTTTGCACACAATGGGCTAAAGGTCCAGGTCCCATAGACCACGAAGGCTCAGAGGAGGTTGGGGGGTACCCACTGGATCACCCAGTGGGGGGACAAGATGGTAGACTCCCCTCAAGGCCATCCAGCGTGTTCTTTAACGTGCACAGGATATGGCCCTCCCGCACACGGAGCCACGGCCTAATGTCCCATCCGACGGTCATTCCAATACCATCGGTGTCCTCTACTGACCGCGGGTAGGGCGTAGATTAATGTAAACGCAGGAAGAGACTTGTGGGTGGAGGGTCACCAGCGTGTGAATTTACTTTTTAAGTGTTCTGACCTCCTCCTCCTCCAACCCTTCGAACAAAATAACAGGGAGGTGTTTTGTGAATTGGGTTTCGATGCCGTGTGAAAATAATTTAATGTTTGCTGTATTCCCCCGCTCTAAGAGGAAGTGGTTATGTGGTTAGGGTGTAGGTGTCGCGTGAAATTTTTTCGGTGTACTCTCCCCCCTAACAGGAAGGCTGTTATGTGGCTTGGTTTTAGGTAGCGTGTGAAAATTTTTTTGTGTATTCCCCCCCTCTAAGAGGAAGGGGTTATGTTGGTTGGGTGTAGGTATCGTGTGAAATTTTTTCGGTGAACTCTTCCCCCCCCCCTAACGGGAAGGGGTCATGTGGGTTGGTTGTAGGTAGCGTGTGAAAATTTTCTGGTGTATTCCCACCGTCCAATAGGAAGGGGTTATTTGGGTTGGGTGTAGGTATCGTGTGAAAATTTTTCGGTGTACTCTCCCCCCCCCCCCATAAGAGGAAGGGGTTATGTTGGTTGGTTGTAGGTAGCGTGTGAAATTTTTTTGGTGTATTCCCACCGTCCAATAGGAAGGGGTTATGTGGATTAGGTGTAGGTATCGTGTGAAATTTTTTCGGTGTACTCTCCCCCCCCCCCTCCATAAGAGGAAGGGGTTATGTGGGTTGGTTGTAGGTAGCGTGTGAAAATTTTTTGGTGTATTCCCACCGTCCAATAGGAAGGGGTTGTGTGGGTTGGATGTAGGTATCGTGTGAAATTTTTTCGGTGTATCACCCCTCCTCTAAGAGGAAGGGGTTATGTGGGTTGGGTGTCAAGGACCTGTGAATTTTTTTTTTTTCTTTTGTACCTTATTAGGAATTGTCGGGTGACTCTCAACTTCCCTTCACACTTTACCCAGGCTTAGGACTGGCAGCGCATTGCGCTGGCGTGTTTAAAAGTTGTCTGTCTCTCTGGTGGACTTGGTATCATAGCACAATGTGCAGAGTTTTACAACGACATAGAAAAAAGAATACAATGCACAGCAAAAGTGACATACAAACAATACAAACATACAGGAAACAGCGAGAGTGTCTTCTCTTTGCTTTTAAGAAATTTTTTATATATATATTTTTTTTATTTTTGAACATTTAAATATTTTTTTTTTATTTTTGAACATTTAAATATTTTTTTTTTTTTTGGTTTTTTGATTTTCACTTAATTCTTTTTTCAGTTTTTCCTGTTTAGGATGCCAAACCCTTCCCGGACATGGCGGTCAGTCCCGGAAGGGGAGGCCGCTTCCCGATAGCTGCGACATCACACTGCGGTGGTGAAGACGTCGAGCCGTTCCTTGAGCGACGCTGCCGCCCGACCCCTCCTCTGGATCAAGACAGCAGAGACGTGCAAGGCGACGCCGAAGGCCGTGGCCACACACATCTTCGATCCCATGAAGAGCAGGACTGCGCGGTCGCCACCGGTGGACCGGAGCAGTCCTGCCACGGGAGGGTAGATGAGGTTGGCCACTCCCTGGAAGAGCCGCACCAGGGTGAAGGTGCCGTTCATGTTGTCGACTCCGTGATTCGAGCTAAGCAGGAGGGGGATCAGGATGGTCCACACTCCGGTTCCCACTCCTGCGGCGACGGAGGCAACAACAAGCTGCCAGTACTCGCGGCAGAAAGGCAGTGAGATGACGGCTGCAGCCGAGACGGAGACGGCCGCGATGTATTCGGCCGTCCTCGGCAGGGGAGAGCGGCTGGCGAGAAGACCATACGAGAGGCGCACGACCAGGTCGCCGGCAGCAGAGTAGGCGAGAAGCAGCATGGCACTGCTCTTCTCGATCCCCAGCGACTTGGCGTGCTGGGGAATGTAGTGCAGGAAGTGAGGGTTGCCCATACCCATCGCAAAGATGGAAGCGCTCGTGAGGAGGAACAGGCCGTCCGTGAGGAAACGGAGGGACAGCCTCTCGGCGACCACCTTCGCGCAGGATCTGGGTGCCAGCTCTCCAGCTTCCGCGGGGGTCACGACGACGGCATCGTTGCTGCCGCCGGCGGGCACCTCGCGGAAGCGGCTCTCGGGCCGAACGAAGAGCAGGCCGCAGACTGCGATGAGCGTGAAGCAGCCGGCCAGCACGAGGAACGTGTAGTGCAGGCCGACCGCCAGCAGCAGCTCGTTGATCGCAGTGGGCAGGGCCATGGCCCCGAAGCAGCCTCCCGACAGGGCGACGGCCATCGCTGCCGGCCTCCGTGTCGTGAAGTACTTTCCAGTGCACACTATGCCGGTGGTGATGGCAAAGGATGCACCGACCCCCATGAGGCCTCCAATGGTACCTATGAGGAAGGAACCGGAGGTGGCCAGGTAGCTGAGGGCAAGGCCAGCGCTGCACAGCAATCCGCCCAGACACACGAGCGGCCTGTATCCGAAGGTAGACATGAGGATCCCTGTCACCGGTGAGAAGACCAGCGAGAGGGTTCCTAGCAGCCCCGGGATCCAGGCCGCCTGGGACGGAGATGTATCAGGAAACTCCAGGAAGATCGCCACCTTCAGAGCGCTGAAGGACTTGACGAATCCTGAAAGGAGAAAGGTTATGAGAAAGCAGCCACCAGCGACGGCCCACCCGTATCCTCCATCGGGTGGAACCATCTTGGTGGCTGTGGTGGCGTTGGCACGCTCTTCCTCTACTCCCTTCGTCGCTGCAACTGGAACGGACATGGTGGAATCCGGCTCAGGTCACTGCAAAAGAAGGAGAAAAAAAATTAATAATTAGAATTGGTAGAGCTAATATAAATCAGTAGTGCGTCGACTAAAGACCACTACAGACTATGCTGAAGAATACTGAACCAAAGAGTAAGCGAAAAGGTTACTATGAGGTAAAGTCGGGAGCTGGAAAACGCACGTCTGTAGCTGTCAGTGGTCGCAGAGCAAAGGGACGGGCGTTGCACTCAGTGGCACGAGTTGTAAAACACGTTGGCGTCAGGGGGAAAACCCAGGGGATTTGCAAAACCCGTTGGCGTCAGGGAGAAAACCCAGGGGATTTGTAAAACCCGTTGGCGTCAGGGAGAAAACCCAGGGGTTTACCTACTACCGGTCGTACAAGGTTCGGGTTTCGCGCTGCCATCTATGTGCAAGCATGGGAACTAATTTTTCTTCACCTATCCCCATTTTTTTCCCTTGCTCCACCGAGTGGTACATATGTATATGTATATATTTTTTTTTATTTCATTTTTTCCAGCGTGACGTCACCTGCAAACGAGACAGTGCTATATATGCGAGAAGAATAAGGGGCAAGTAGAGTATACAAAAGTTTATTAAAGTTTATAAGATAATGATAGGAAATTTTAAAGTAATTTTCCTAATAAAATAAACAACCAGTACCAAATGTTTCTAAAATAATTCAATACCAGATGTTTACCGATCGTCAAACTACTCACGTGTTGACAATTCGATTTCGTTACCATCGTTGAAAGGTTCATAATAGACTTTTTTTCTTGAAATTTCCGTCATATCTATCTATTCTACCAACGCATGGAACTCTAGAAGAGTTTATCAAATGTTGTTTTTGATCTAAATTGGGACTGATTTTGCTGTAGGAATCGTTTCGTCTGGCATAAACGTTAGAAAGGATCCAAATTAATATATTTTTGCCTTAACGAATAATGGAGAAAAAAATGTCGTTTATTTAAATAAAATATCTCAGCTATTATTGCCTAAATGAAACGGAAAAATTTTCTTCTTATTAAATTCTTTCATTTGCTACAGTAAATAAGCCATTCTAGAGTAAATAAGCTATTATATTAAGCTTATTTTGCTACAGTAAATAAGCTTTCATTTGCTAGAGTAATTTCTAACCGCTTGGGTGCAGTTACCTTTACGTTTTGCCCTGCTATGCTTGTTTGGGAAAAGCTTTTCTGAATATCCTTTAATTACTCTATATGATTTCGCAAACGTATATCAGTTTATAAGGGGAGATCGTATTTTGAAGTTTTCCGATTTATTGGTATATATAGTGTGAGGTAATTCTGTCGGAATAATTTTTCACTGCATAAGAAACTAACGGCTACTCACCACACTTCCCTTAATTGTCCGGATGATTTTAGAGAGGTATAAAAGTGTAAAACAGAAAAAATGAATCTAACACGGAAAAATCTAAATCTGACAACAAAGGACAACCTATATATGACGTAGCAACGGTCTGCCCTACGCAACAGTACTCTCTGAAGGCTTTCATATCGTATATTATTTTCGCTGCGCAACAATTGGAATTCGAAAAAAACAATTGTTGTTCCTCAATTGTTATCGGTTGGCTTCGAAAAACGATGCTATGGATTCGTGGTTGTTTTACTCGGCCTTTGATCAAACGGAGACTTCCATTCCCTTTCCTTCCTGTCGACGGAGAATTTCAGAGCAAGTGTGTTATGCGATCCCTTTTTTTTTTGTCACACTATCGTTTTATTTCTTATAGTTCTTCTGTAGGAGAGGGTCTATGAGTTGTGCGATCCATTTAGAGGTTCGATCGTGCCCATACCTCTGCTTTCCACAGACGTGAGTTATATGCTGTTTCTCCTAGAGTAGAGTGATTCACTGGATTTTTTTTTTATAAAGGTTTTCTAGGTTTTTCATAGCAATTGGCATTATTCCTGGGATTTTATTTGCTCACTTGTTCCTACCGCTTGGGTCGTGTCGGTCTTTCTTACTTCTGAGCAGCACTTTTTTTGCACACAATGGGCTAAAGGTCCAGGTCCCATAGACCACGAAGGCTCAGAGGAGGTTGGGGGGTACCCACTGGATCACCCAGTGGGGGGACAAGATGGTAGACTCCCCTCAAGGCCATCCAGCGTGTTCTTTAACGTGCACAGGATATGGCCCTCCCGCACACGGAGCCACGGCCTAATGTCCCATCCGACGGTCATTCCAATACCATCGGTGTCCTCTACTGACCGCGGGTAGGGCGTAGATTAATGTAAACGCAGGAAGAGACTTGTGGGTGGAGGGTCACCAGCGTGTGAATTTACTTTTTAAGTGTTCTGACCTCCTCCTCCTCCAACCCTTCGAACAAAATAACAGGGAGGTGTTTTGTGAATTGGGTTTCGATGCCGTGTGAAAATAATTTAATGTTTGCTGTATTCCCCCGCTCTAAGAGGAAGTGGTTATGTGGTTAGGGTGTAGGTGTCGCGTGAAATTTTTTCGGTGTACTCTCCCCCCTAACAGGAAGGCTGTTATGTGGCTTGGTTTTAGGTAGCGTGTGAAAATTTTTTTGTGTATTCCCCCCCTCTAAGAGGAAGGGGTTATGTTGGTTGGGTGTAGGTATCGTGTGAAATTTTTTCGGTGAACTCTTCCCCCCCCCCTAACGGGAAGGGGTCATGTGGGTTGGTTGTAGGTAGCGTGTGAAAATTTTCTGGTGTATTCCCACCGTCCAATAGGAAGGGGTTATTTGGGTTGGGTGTAGGTATCGTGTGAAAATTTTTCGGTGTACTCTCCCCCCCCCCCCATAAGAGGAAGGGGTTATGTTGGTTGGTTGTAGGTAGCGTGTGAAATTTTTTTGGTGTATTCCCACCGTCCAATAGGAAGGGGTTATGTGGATTAGGTGTAGGTATCGTGTGAAATTTTTTCGGTGTACTCTCCCCCCCCCCCTCCATAAGAGGAAGGGGTTATGTGGGTTGGTTGTAGGTAGCGTGTGAAAATTTTTTGGTGTATTCCCACCGTCCAATAGGAAGGGGTTGTGTGGGTTGGATGTAGGTATCGTGTGAAATTTTTTCGGTGTATCACCCCTCCTCTAAGAGGAAGGGGTTATGTGGGTTGGGTGTCAAGGACCTGTGAATTTTTTTTTTTTCTTTTGTACCTTATTAGGAATTGTCGGGTGACTCTCAACTTCCGTTCACACTTTACCCAGGCTTAGGACTGGCAGCGCATTGCGCTGGCGTGTTTAAAAGTTGTCTGTCTCTCTGGTGGACTTGGTATCATAGCACAATGTGCAGAGTTTTACAACGACATAGAAAAAAGAATACAATGCACAGCAAAAGTGACATACAAACAATACAAACATACAGGAAACAGCGAGAGTGTCTTCTCTTTGCTTTTAAGAAATTTTTTATATATATATTTTTTTTATTTTTGAACATTTAAATATTTTTTTTTTATTTTTGAACATTTAAATATTTTTTTTTTTTTTGGTTTTTTGATTTTCACTTAATTCTTTTTTCAGTTTTTCCTGTTTAGGATGCCAAACCCTTCCCGGACATGGCGGTCAGTCCCGGAAGGGGAGGCCGCTTCCCGATAGCTGCGACATCACACTGCGGTGGTGAAGACGTCGAGCCGTTCCTTGAGCGACGCTGCCGCCCGACCCCTCCTCTGGATCAAGACAGCAGAGACGTGCAAGGCGACGCCGAAGGCCGTGGCCACACACATCTTCGATCCCATGAAGAGCAGGACTGCGCGGTCGCCACCGGTGGACCGGAGCAGTCCTGCCACGGGAGGGTAGATGAGGTTGGCCACTCCCTGGAAGAGCCGCACCAGGGTGAAGGTGCCGTTCATGTTGTCGACTCCGTGATTCGAGCTAAGCAGGAGGGGGATCAGGATGGTCCACACTCCGGTTCCCACTCCTGCGGCGACGGAGGCAACAACAAGCTGCCAGTACTCGCGGCAGAAAGGCAGTGAGATGACGGCTGCAGCCGAGACGGAGACGGCCGCGATGTATTCGGCCGTCCTCGGCAGGGGAGAGCGGCTGGCGAGAAGACCATACGAGAGGCGCACGACCAGGTCGCCGGCAGCAGAGTAGGCGAGAAGCAGCATGGCACTGCTCTTCTCGATCCCCAGCGACTTGGCGTGCTGGGGAATGTAGTGCAGGAAGTGAGGGTTGCCCATACCCATCGCAAAGATGGAAGCGCTCGTGAGGAGGAACAGGCCGTCCGTGAGGAAACGGAGGGACAGCCTCTCGGCGACCACCTTCGCGCAGGATCTGGGTGCCAGCTCTCCAGCTTCCGCGGGGGTCACGACGACGGCATCGTTGCTGCCGCCGGCGGGCACCTCGCGGAAGCGGCTCTCGGGCCGAACGAAGAGCAGGCCGCAGACTGCGATGAGCGTGAAGCAGCCGGCCAGCACGAGGAACGTGTAGTGCAGGCCGACCGCCAGCAGCAGCTCGTTGATCGCAGTGGGCAGGGCCATGGCCCCGAAGCAGCCTCCCGACAGGGCGACGGCCATCGCTGCCGGCCTCCGTGTCGTGAAGTACTTTCCAGTGCACACTATGCCGGTGGTGATGGCAAAGGATGCACCGACCCCCATGAGGCCTCCAATGGTACCTATGAGGAAGGAACCGGAGGTGGCCAGGTAGCTGAGGGCAAGGCCAGCGCTGCACAGCAATCCGCCCAGACACACGAGCGGCCTGTATCCGAAGGTAGACATGAGGATCCCTGTCACCGGTGAGAAGACCAGCGAGAGGGTTCCTAGCAGCCCCGGGATCCAGGCCGCCTGGGACGGAGATGTATCAGGAAACTCCAGGAAGATCGCCACCTTCAGAGCGCTGAAGGACTTGACGAATCCTGAAAGGAGAAAGGTTATGAGAAAGCAGCCACCAGCGACGGCCCACCCGTATCCTCCATCGGGTGGAACCATCTTGGTGGCTGTGGTGGCGTTGGCACGCTCTTCCTCTACTCCCTTCGTCGCTGCAACTGGAACGGACATGGTGGAATCCGGCTCAGGTCACTGCAAAAGAAGGAGAAAAAAAATTAATAATTAGAATTGGTAGAGCTAATATAAATCAGTAGTGCGTCGACTAAAGACCACTACAGACTATGCTGAAGAATACTGAACCAAAGAGTAAGCGAAAAGGTTACTATGAGGTAAAGTCGGGAGCTGGAAAACGCACGTCTGTAGCTGTCAGTGGTCGCAGAGCAAAGGGACGGGCGTTGCACTCAGTGGCACGAGTTGTAAAACACGTTGGCGTCAGGGGGAAAACCCAGGGGATTTGCAAAACCCGTTGGCGTCAGGGAGAAAACCCAGGGGATTTGTAAAACCCGTTGGCGTCAGGGAGAAAACCCAGGGGTTTACCTACTACCGGTCGTACAAGGTTCGGGTTTCGCGCTGCCATCTATGTGCAAGCATGGGAACTAATTTTTCTTCACCTATCCCCATTTTTTTCCCTTGCTCCACCGAGTGGTACATATGTATATGTATATATTTTTTTTTATTTCATTTTTTCCAGCGTGACGTCACCTGCAAACGAGACAGTGCTATATATGCGAGAAGAATAAGGGGCAAGTAGAGTATACAAAAGTTTATTAAAGTTTATAAGATAATGATAGGAAATTTTAAAGTAATTTTCCTAATAAAATAAACAACCAGTACCAAATGTTTCTAAAATAATTCAATACCAGATGTTTACCGATCGTCAAACTACTCACGTGTTGACAATTCGATTTCGTTACCATCGTTGAAAGGTTCATAATAGACTTTTTTTCTTGAAATTTCCGTCATATCTATCTATTCTACCAACGCATGGAACTCTAGAAGAGTTTATCAAATGTTGTTTTTGATCTAAATTGGGACTGATTTTGCTGTAGGAATCGTTTCGTCTGGCATAAACGTTAGAAAGGATCCAAATTAATATATTTTTGCCTTAACGAATAATGGAGAAAAAAATGTCGTTTATTTAAATAAAATATCTCAGCTATTATTGCCTAAATGAAACGGAAAAATTTTCTTCTTATTAAATTCTTTCATTTGCTACAGTAAATAAGCCATTCTAGAGTAAATAAGCTATTATATTAAGCTTATTTTGCTACAGTAAATAAGCTTTCATTTGCTAGAGTAATTTCTAACCGCTTGGGTGCAGTTACCTTTACGTTTTGCCCTGCTATGCTTGTTTGGGAAAAGCTTTTCTGAATATCCTTTAATTACTCTATATGATTTCGCAAACGTATATCAGTTTATAAGGGGAGATCGTATTTTGAAGTTTTCCGATTTATTGGTATATATAGTGTGAGGTAATTCTGTCGGAATAATTTTTCACTGCATAAGAAACTAACGGCTACTCACCACACTTCCCTTAATTGTCCGGATGATTTTAGAGAGGTATAAAAGTGTAAAACAGAAAAAATGAATCTAACACGGAAAAATCTAAATCTGACAACAAAGGACAACCTATATATGACGTAGCAACGGTCTGCCCTACGCAACAGTACTCTCTGAAGGCTTTCATATCGTATATTATTTTCGCTGCGCAACAATTGGAATTCGAAAAAAACAATTGTTGTTCCTCAATTGTTATCGGTTGGCTTCGAAAAACGATGCTATGGATTCGTGGTTGTTTTACTCGGCCTTTGATCAAACGGAGACTTCCATTCCCTTTCCTTCCTGTCGACGGAGAATTTCAGAGCAAGTGTGTTATGCGATCCCTTTTTTTTTTGTCACACTATCGTTTTATTTCTTTTAGTTCTTCTGTAGGAGAGGGTCTATGAGTTGTGCGATCCATTTAGAGGTTCGATCGTGCCCATACCTCTGCTTTCCACAGACGTGAGTTATATGCTGTTTCTCCTAGAGTAGAGTGATTCACTGGATTTTTTTTTTATAAAGGTTTTCTAGGTTTTTCATAGCAATTGGCATTATTCCTGGGATTTTATTTGCTCACTTGTTCCTACCGCTTGGGTCGTGTCGGTCTTTCTTACTTCTGAGCAGCACTTTTTTTGCACACAATGGGCTAAAGGTCCAGGTCCCATAGACCACGAAGGCTCAGAGGAGGTTGGGGGGTACCCACTGGATCACCCAGTGGGGGGACAAGATGGTAGACTCCCCTCAAGGCCATCCAGCGTGTTCTTTAACGTGCACAGGATATGGCCCTCCCGCACACGGAGCCACGGCCTAATGTCCCATCCGACGGTCATTCCAATACCATCGGTGTCCTCTACTGACCGCGGGTAGGGCGTAGATTAATGTAAACGCAGGAAGAGACTTGTGGGTGGAGGGTCACCAGCGTGTGAATTTACTTTTTAAGTGTTCTGACCTCCTCCTCCTCCAACCCTTCGAACAAAATAACAGGGAGGTGTTTTGTGAATTGGGTTTCGATGCCGTGTGAAAATAATTTAATGTTTGCTGTATTCCCCCGCTCTAAGAGGAAGTGGTTATGTGGTTAGGGTGTAGGTGTCGCGTGAAATTTTTTCGGTGTACTCTCCCCCCTAACAGGAAGGCTGTTATGTGGCTTGGTTTTAGGTAGCGTGTGAAAATTTTTTTGTGTATTCCCCCCCTCTAAGAGGAAGGGGTTATGTTGGTTGGGTGTAGGTATCGTGTGAAATTTTTTCGGTGAACTCTTCCCCCCCCCCTAACGGGAAGGGGTCATGTGGGTTGGTTGTAGGTAGCGTGTGAAAATTTTCTGGTGTATTCCCACCGTCCAATAGGAAGGGGTTATTTGGGTTGGGTGTAGGTATCGTGTGAAAATTTTTCGGTGTACTCTCCCCCCCCCCCATAAGAGGAAGGGGTTATGTTGGTTGGTTGTAGGTAGCGTGTGAAATTTTTTTGGTGTATTCCCACCGTCCAATAGGAAGGGGTTATGTGGATTAGGTGTAGGTATCGTGTGAAATTTTTTCGGTGTACTCTCCCCCCCCCCCTCCATAAGAGGAAGGGGTTATGTGGGTTGGTTGTAGGTAGCGTGTGAAAATTTTTTGGTGTATTCCCACCGTCCAATAGGAAGGGGTTGTGTGGGTTGGATGTAGGTATCGTGTGAAATTTTTTCGGTGTATCACCCCTCCTCTAAGAGGAAGGGGTTATGTGGGTTGGGTGTCAAGGACCTGTGAATTTTTTTTTTTTCTTTTGTACCTTATTAGGAATTGTCGGGTGACTCTCAACTTCCCTTCACACTTTACCCAGGCTTAGGACTGGCAGCGCATTGCGCTGGCGTGTTTAAAAGTTGTCTGTCTCTCTGGTGGACTTGGTATCATAGCACAATGTGCAGAGTTTTACAACGACATAGAAAAAAGAATACAATGCACAGCAAAAGTGACATACAAACAATACAAACATACAGGAAACAGCGAGAGTGTCTTCTCTTTGCTTTTAAGAAATTTTTTATATATATATTTTTTTTATTTTTGAACATTTAAATATTTTTTTTTTATTTTTGAACATTTAAATATTTTTTTTTTTTTTGGTTTTTTGATTTTCACTTAATTCTTTTTTCAGTTTTTCCTGTTTAGGATGCCAAACCCTTCCCGGACATGGCGGTCAGTCCCGGAAGGGGAGGCCGCTTCCCGATAGCTGCGACATCACACTGCGGTGGTGAAGACGTCGAGCCGTTCCTTGAGCGACGCTGCCGCCCGACCCCTCCTCTGGATCAAGACAGCAGAGACGTGCAAGGCGACGCCGAAGGCCGTGGCCACACACATCTTCGATCCCATGAAGAGCAGGACTGCGCGGTCGCCACCGGTGGACCGGAGCAGTCCTGCCACGGGAGGGTAGATGAGGTTGGCCACTCCCTGGAAGAGCCGCACCAGGGTGAAGGTGCCGTTCATGTTGTCGACTCCGTGATTCGAGCTAAGCAGGAGGGGGATCAGGATGGTCCACACTCCGGTTCCCACTCCTGCGGCGACGGAGGCAACAACAAGCTGCCAGTACTCGCGGCAGAAAGGCAGTGAGATGACGGCTGCAGCCGAGACGGAGACGGCCGCGATGTATTCGGCCGTCCTCGGCAGGGGAGAGCGGCTGGCGAGAAGACCATACGAGAGGCGCACGACCAGGTCGCCGGCAGCAGAGTAGGCGAGAAGCAGCATGGCACTGCTCTTCTCGATCCCCAGCGACTTGGCGTGCTGGGGAATGTAGTGCAGGAAGTGAGGGTTGCCCATACCCATCGCAAAGATGGAAGCGCTCGTGAGGAGGAACAGGCCGTCCGTGAGGAAACGGAGGGACAGCCTCTCGGCGACCACCTTCGCGCAGGATCTGGGTGCCAGCTCTCCAGCTTCCGCGGGGGTCACGACGACGGCATCGTTGCTGCCGCCGGCGGGCACCTCGCGGAAGCGGCTCTCGGGCCGAACGAAGAGCAGGCCGCAGACTGCGATGAGCGTGAAGCAGCCGGCCAGCACGAGGAACGTGTAGTGCAGGCCGACCGCCAGCAGCAGCTCGTTGATCGCAGTGGGCAGGGCCATGGCCCCGAAGCAGCCTCCCGACAGGGCGACGGCCATCGCTGCCGGCCTCCGTGTCGTGAAGTACTTTCCAGTGCACACTATGCCGGTGGTGATGGCAAAGGATGCACCGACCCCCATGAGGCCTCCAATGGTACCTATGAGGAAGGAACCGGAGGTGGCCAGGTAGCTGAGGGCAAGGCCAGCGCTGCACAGCAATCCGCCCAGACACACGAGCGGCCTGTATCCGAAGGTAGACATGAGGATCCCTGTCACCGGTGAGAAGACCAGCGAGAGGGTTCCTAGCAGCCCCGGGATCCAGGCCGCCTGGGACGGAGATGTATCAGGAAACTCCAGGAAGATCGCCACCTTCAGAGCGCTGAAGGACTTGACGAATCCTGAAAGGAGAAAGGTTATGAGAAAGCAGCCACCAGCGACGGCCCACCCGTATCCTCCATCGGGTGGAACCATCTTGGTGGCTGTGGTGGCGTTGGCACGCTCTTCCTCTACTCCCTTCGTCGCTGCAACTGGAACGGACATGGTGGAATCCGGCTCAGGTCACTGCAAAAGAAGGAGAAAAAAAATTAATAATTAGAATTGGTAGAGCTAATATAAATCAGTAGTGCGTCGACTAAAGACCACTACAGACTATGCTGAAGAATACTGAACCAAAGAGTAAGCGAAAAGGTTACTATGAGGTAAAGTCGGGAGCTGGAAAACGCACATCTGTAGCTGTCAGTGGTCGCAGAGCAAAGGGACGGGCGTTGCACTCAGTGGCACGAGTTGTAAAACACGTTGGCGTCAGGGGGAAAACCCAGGGGATTTGCAAAACCCGTTGGCGTCAGGGAGAAAACCCAGGGGATTTGTAAAACCCGTTGGCGTCAGGGAGAAAACCCAGGGGTTTACCTACTACCGGTCGTACAAGGTTCGGGTTTCGCGCTGCCATCTATGTGCAAGCATGGGAACTAATTTTTCTTCACCTATCCCCATTTTTTTCCCTTGCTCCACCGAGTGGTACATATGTATATGTATATATTTTTTTTTATTTCATTTTTTCCAGCGTGACGTCACCTGCAAACGAGACAGTGCTATATATGCGAGAAGAATAAGGGGCAAGTAGAGTATACAAAAGTTTATTAAAGTTTATAAGATAATGATAGGAAATTTTAAAGTAATTTTCCTAATAAAATAAACAACCAGTACCAAATGTTTCTAAAATAATTCAATACCAGATGTTTACCGATCGTCAAACTACTCACGTGTTGACAATTCGATTTCGTTACCATCGTTGAAAGGTTCATAATAGACTTTTTTTCTTGAAATTTCCGTCATATCTATCTATTCTACCAACGCATGGAACTCTAGAAGAGTTTATCAAATGTTGTTTTTGATCTAAATTGGGACTGATTTTGCTGTAGGAATCGTTTCGTCTGGCATAAACGTTAGAAAGGATCCAAATTAATATATTTTTGCCTTAACGAATAATGGAGAAAAAAATGTCGTTTATTTAAATAAAATATCTCAGCTATTATTGCCTAAATGAAACGGAAAAATTTTCTTCTTATTAAATTCTTTCATTTGCTACAGTAAATAAGCCATTCTAGAGTAAATAAGCTATTATATTAAGCTTATTTTGCTACAGTAAATAAGCTTTCATTTGCTAGAGTAATTTCTAACCGCTTGGGTGCAGTTACCTTTACGTTTTGCCCTGCTATGCTTGTTTGGGAAAAGCTTTTCTGAATATCCTTTAATTACTCTATATGATTTCGCAAACGTATATCAGTTTATAAGGGGAGATCGTATTTTGAAGTTTTCCGATTTATTGGTATATATAGTGTGAGGTAATTCTGTCGGAATAATTTTTCACTGCATAAGAAACTAACGGCTACTCACCACACTTCCCTTAATTGTCCGGATGATTTTAGAGAGGTATAAAAGTGTAAAACAGAAAAAATGAATCTAACACGGAAAAATCTAAATCTGACAACAAAGGACAACCTATATATGACGTAGCAACGGTCTGCCCTACGCAACAGTACTCTCTGAAGGCTTTCATATCGTATATTATTTTCGCTGCGCAACAATTGGAATTCGAAAAAAACAATTGTTGTTCCTCAATTGTTATCGGTTGGCTTCGAAAAACGATGCTATGGATTCGTGGTTGTTTTACTCGGCCTTTGATCAAACGGAGACTTCCATTCCCTTTCCTTCCTGTCGACGGAGAATTTCAGAGCAAGTGTGTTATGCGATCCCTTTTTTTTTTGTCACACTATCGTTTTATTTCTTTTAGTTCTTCTGTAGGAGAGGGTCTATGAGTTGTGCGATCCATTTAGAGGTTCGATCGTGCCCATACCTCTGCTTTCCACAGACGTGAGTTATATGCTGTTTCTCCTAGAGTAGAGTGATTCACTGGATTTTTTTTTTATAAAGGTTTTCTAGGTTTTTCATAGCAATTGGCATTATTCCTGGGATTTTATTTGCTCACTTGTTCCTACCGCTTGGGTCGTGTCGGTCTTTCTTACTTCTGAGCAGCACTTTTTTTGCACACAATGGGCTAAAGGTCCAGGTCCCATAGACCACGAAGGCTCAGAGGAGGTTGGGGGGTACCCACTGGATCACCCAGTGGGGGGACAAGATGGTAGACTCCCCTCAAGGCCATCCAGCGTGTTCTTTAACGTGCACAGGATATGGCCCTCCCGCACACGGAGCCACGGCCTAATGTCCCATCCGACGGTCATTCCAATACCATCGGTGTCCTCTACTGACCGCGGGTAGGGCGTAGATTAATGTAAACGCAGGAAGAGACTTGTGGGTGGAGGGTCACCAGCGTGTGAATTTACTTTTTAAGTGTTCTGACCTCCTCCTCCTCCAACCCTTCGAACAAAATAACAGGGAGGTGTTTTGTGAATTGGGTTTCGATGCCGTGTGAAAATAATTTAATGTTTGCTGTATTCCCCCGCTCTAAGAGGAAGTGGTTATGTGGTTAGGGTGTAGGTGTCGCGTGAAATTTTTTCGGTGTACTCTCCCCCCTAACAGGAAGGCTGTTATGTGGCTTGGTTTTAGGTAGCGTGTGAAAATTTTTTTGTGTATTCCCCCCCTCTAAGAGGAAGGGGTTATGTTGGTTGGGTGTAGGTATCGTGTGAAATTTTTTCGGTGAACTCTTCCCCCCCCCCTAACGGGAAGGGGTCATGTGGGTTGGTTGTAGGTAGCGTGTGAAAATTTTCTGGTGTATTCCCACCGTCCAATAGGAAGGGGTTATTTGGGTTGGGTGTAGGTATCGTGTGAAAATTTTTCGGTGTACTCTCCCCCCCCCCATAAGAGGAAGGGGTTATGTTGGTTGGTTGTAGGTAGCGTGTGAAATTTTTTTGGTGTATTCCCACCGTCCAATAGGAAGGGGTTATGTGGATTAGGTGTAGGTATCGTGTGAAATTTTTTCGGTGTACTCTCCCCCCCCCCCCTCCATAAGAGGAAGGGGTTATGTGGGTTGGTTGTAGGTAGCGTGTGAAAATTTTTTGGTGTATTCCCACCGTCCAATAGGAAGGGGTTGTGTGGGTTGGATGTAGGTATCGTGTGAAATTTTTTCGGTGTATCACCCCTCCTCTAAGAGGAAGGGGTTATGTGGGTTGGGTGTCAAGGACCTGTGAATTTTTTTTTTTTCTTTTGTACCTTATTAGGAATTGTCGGGTGACTCTCAACTTCCCTTCACACTTTACCCAGGCTTAGGACTGGCAGCGCATTGCGCTGGCGTGTTTAAAAGTTGTCTGTCTCTCTGGTGGACTTGGTATCATAGCACAATGTGCAGAGTTTTACAACGACATAGAAAAAAGAATACAATGCACAGCAAAAGTGACATACAAACAATACAAACATACAGGAAACAGCGAGAGTGTCTTCTCTTTGCTTTTAAGAAATTTTTTATATATATATTTTTTTTATTTTTGAACATTTAAATATTTTTTTTTTATTTTTGAACATTTAAATATTTTTTTTTTTTTTGGTTTTTTGATTTTCACTTAATTCTTTTTTCAGTTTTTCCTGTTTAGGATGCCAAACCCTTCCCGGACATGGCGGTCAGTCCCGGAAGGGGAGGCCGCTTCCCGATAGCTGCGACATCACACTGCGGTGGTGAAGACGTCGAGCCGTTCCTTGAGCGACGCTGCCGCCCGACCCCTCCTCTGGATCAAGACAGCAGAGACGTGCAAGGCGACGCCGAAGGCCGTGGCCACACACATCTTCGATCCCATGAAGAGCAGGACTGCGCGGTCGCCACCGGTGGACCGGAGCAGTCCTGCCACGGGAGGGTAGATGAGGTTGGCCACTCCCTGGAAGAGCCGCACCAGGGTGAAGGTGCCGTTCATGTTGTCGACTCCGTGATTCGAGCTAAGCAGGAGGGGGATCAGGATGGTCCACACTCCGGTTCCCACTCCTGCGGCGACGGAGGCAACAACAAGCTGCCAGTACTCGCGGCAGAAAGGCAGTGAGATGACGGCTGCAGCCGAGACGGAGACGGCCGCGATGTATTCGGCCGTCCTCGGCAGGGGAGAGCGGCTGGCGAGAAGACCATACGAGAGGCGCACGACCAGGTCGCCGGCAGCAGAGTAGGCGAGAAGCAGCATGGCACTGCTCTTCTCGATCCCCAGCGACTTGGCGTGCTGGGGAATGTAGTGCAGGAAGTGAGGGTTGCCCATACCCATCGCAAAGATGGAAGCGCTCGTGAGGAGGAACAGGCCGTCCGTGAGGAAACGGAGGGACAGCCTCTCGGCGACCACCTTCGCGCAGGATCTGGGTGCCAGCTCTCCAGCTTCCGCGGGGGTCACGACGACGGCATCGTTGCTGCCGCCGGCGGGCACCTCGCGGAAGCGGCTCTCGGGCCGAACGAAGAGCAGGCCGCAGACTGCGATGAGCGTGAAGCAGCCGGCCAGCACGAGGAACGTGTAGTGCAGGCCGACCGCCAGCAGCAGCTCGTTGATCGCAGTGGGCAGGGCCATGGCCCCGAAGCAGCCTCCCGACAGGGCGACGGCCATCGCTGCCGGCCTCCGTGTCGTGAAGTACTTTCCAGTGCACACTATGCCGGTGGTGATGGCAAAGGATGCACCGACCCCCATGAGGCCTCCAATGGTACCTATGAGGAAGGAACCGGAGGTGGCCAGGTAGCTGAGGGCAAGGCCAGCGCTGCACAGCAATCCGCCCAGACACACGAGCGGCCTGTATCCGAAGGTAGACATGAGGATCCCTGTCACCGGTGAGAAGACCAGCGAGAGGGTTCCTAGCAGCCCCGGGATCCAGGCCGCCTGGGACGGAGATGTATCAGGAAACTCCAGGAAGATCGCCACCTTCAGAGCGCTGAAGGACTTGACGAATCCTGAAAGGAGAAAGGTTATGAGAAAGCAGCCACCAGCGACGGCCCACCCGTATCCTCCATCGGGTGGAACCATCTTGGTGGCTGTGGTGGCGTTGGCACGCTCTTCCTCTACTCCCTTCGTCGCTGCAACTGGAACGGACATGGTGGAATCCGGCTCAGGTCACTGCAAAAGAAGGAGAAAAAAAATTAATAATTAGAATTGGTAGAGCTAATATAAATCAGTAGTGCGTCGACTAAAGACCACTACAGACTATGCTGAAGAATACTGAACCAAAGAGTAAGCGAAAAGGTTACTATGAGGTAAAGTCGGGAGCTGGAAAACGCACGTCTGTAGCTGTCAGTGGTCGCAGAGCAAAGGGACGGGCGTTGCACTCAGTGGCACGAGTTGTAAAACACGTTGGCGTCAGGGGGAAAACCCAGGGGATTTGCAAAACCCGTTGGCGTCAGGGAGAAAACCCAGGGGATTTGTAAAACCCGTTGGCGTCAGGGAGAAAACCCAGGGGTTTACCTACTACCGGTCGTACAAGGTTCGGGTTTCGCGCTGCCATCTATGTGCAAGCATGGGAACTAATTTTTCTTCACCTATCCCCATTTTTTTCCCTTGCTCCACCGAGTGGTACATATGTATATGTATATATTTTTTTTTATTTCATTTTTTCCAGCGTGACGTCACCTGCAAACGAGACAGTGCTATATATGCGAGAAGAATAAGGGGCAAGTAGAGTATACAAAAGTTTATTAAAGTTTATAAGATAATGATAGGAAATTTTAAAGTAATTTTCCTAATAAAATAAACAACCAGTACCAAATGTTTCTAAAATAATTCAATACCAGATGTTTACCGATCGTCAAACTACTCACGTGTTGACAATTCGATTT
This sequence comes from Ryuthela nishihirai, assembly GCA_038380435.1. NCBI lineage: Eukaryota > Metazoa > Arthropoda > Arachnida > Araneae > Heptathelidae > Ryuthela > Ryuthela nishihirai. The sequence continues at coordinate 27,307 of JAWZYU010001083.1, read as the reverse complement.
CGTTACCATCGTTGAAAGGTTCATAATAGACTTTTTTTCTTGAAATTTCCGTCATATCTATCTATTCTACCAACGCATGGAACTCTAGAAGAGTTTATCAAATGTTGTTTTTGATCTAAATTGGGACTGATTTTGCTGTAGGAATCGTTTCGTCTGGCATAAACGTTAGAAAGGATCCAAATTAATATATTTTTGCCTTAACGAATAATGGAGAAAAAAATGTCGTTTATTTAAATAAAATATCTCAGCTATTATTGCCTAAATGAAACGGAAAAATTTTCTTCTTATTAAATTCTTTCATTTGCTACAGTAAATAAGCCATTCTAGAGTAAATAAGCTATTATATTAAGCTTATTTTGCTACAGTAAATAAGCTTTCATTTGCTAGAGTAATTTCTAACCGCTTGGGTGCAGTTACCTTTACGTTTTGCCCTGCTATGCTTGTTTGGGAAAAGCTTTTCTGAATATCCTTTAATTACTCTATATGATTTCGCAAACGTATATCAGTTTATAAGGGGAGATCGTATTTTGAAGTTTTCCGATTTATTGGTATATATAGTGTGAGGTAATTCTGTCGGAATAATTTTTCACTGCATAAGAAACTAACGGCTACTCACCACACTTCCCTTAATTGTCCGGATGATTTTAGAGAGGTATAAAAGTGTAAAACAGAAAAAATGAATCTAACACGGAAAAATCTAAATCTGACAACAAAGGACAACCTATATATGACGTAGCAACGGTCTGCCCTACGCAACAGTACTCTCTGAAGGCTTTCATATCGTATATTATTTTCGCTGCGCAACAATTGGAATTCGAAAAAAACAATTGTTGTTCCTCAATTGTTATCGGTTGGCTTCGAAAAACGATGCTATGGATTCGTGGTTGTTTTACTCGGCCTTTGATCAAACGGAGACTTCCATTCCCTTTCCTTCCTGTCGACGGAGAATTTCAGAGCAAGTGTGTTATGCGATCCCTTTTTTTTTTGTCACACTATCGTTTTATTTCTTTTAGTTCTTCTGTAGGAGAGGGTCTATGAGTTGTGCGATCCATTTAGAGGTTCGATCGTGCCCATACCTCTGCTTTCCACAGACGTGAGTTATATGCTGTTTCTCCTAGAGTAGAGTGATTCACTGGATTTTTTTTTTATAAAGGTTTTCTAGGTTTTTCATAGCAATTGGCATTATTCCTGGGATTTTATTTGCTCACTTGTTCCTACCGCTTGGGTCGTGTCGGTCTCTCTTACTTCTGAGCAGCACTTTTTTTGCACACAATGGGCTAAAGGTCCAGGTCCCATAGACCACGAAGGCTCAGAGGAGGTTGGGGGGTACCCACTGGATCACCCAGTGGGGGGACAAGATGGTAGACTCCCCTCAAGGCCATCCAGCGTGTTCTTTAACGTGCACAGGATATGGCCCTCCCGCACACGGAGCCACGGCCTAATGTCCCATCCGACGGTCATTCCAATACCATCGGTGTCCTCTACTGACCGCGGGTAGGGCGTAGATTAATGTAAACGCAGGAAGAGACTTGTGGGTGGAGGGTCACCAGCGTGTGAATTTACTTTTTAAGTGTTCTGACCTCCTCCTCCTCCAACCCTTCGAACAAAATAACAGGGAGGTGTTTTGTGAATTGGGTTTCGATGCCGTGTGAAAATAATTTAATGTTTGCTGTATTCCCCCGCTCTAAGAGGAAGTGGTTATGTGGTTAGGGTGTAGGTGTCGCGTGAAATTTTTTCGGTGTACTCTCCCCCCTAACAGGAAGGCTGTTATGTGGCTTGGTTTTAGGTAGCGTGTGAAAATTTTTTTGTGTATTCCCCCCCTCTAAGAGGAAGGGGTTATGTTGGTTGGGTGTAGGTATCGTGTGAAATTTTTTCGGTGAACTCTTCCCCCCCCCCTAACGGGAAGGGGTCATGTGGGTTGGTTGTAGGTAGCGTGTGAAAATTTTCTGGTGTATTCCCACCGTCCAATAGGAAGGGGTTATTTGGGTTGGGTGTAGGTATCGTGTGAAAATTTTTCGGTGTACTCTCCCCCCCCCCCATAAGAGGAAGGGGTTATGTTGGTTGGTTGTAGGTAGCGTGTGAAATTTTTTTGGTGTATTCCCACCGTCCAATAGGAAGGGGTTATGTGGATTAGGTGTAGGTATCGTGTGAAATTTTTTCGGTGTACTCTCCCCCCCCCCCTCCATAAGAGGAAGGGGTTATGTGGGTTGGTTGTAGGTAGCGTGTGAAAATTTTTTGGTGTATTCCCACCGTCCAATAGGAAGGGGTTGTGTGGGTTGGATGTAGGTATCGTGTGAAATTTTTTCGGTGTATCACCCCTCCTCTAAGAGGAAGGGGTTATGTGGGTTGGGTGTCAAGGACCTGTGAATTTTTTTTTTTTCTTTTGTACCTTATTAGGAATTGTCGGGTGACTCTCAACTTCCCTTCACACTTTACCCAGGCTTAGGACTGGCAGCGCATTGCGCTGGCGTGTTTAAAAGTTGTCTGTCTCTCTGGTGGACTTGGTATCATAGCACAATGTGCAGAGTTTTACAACGACATAGAAAAAAGAATACAATGCACAGCAAAAGTGACATACAAACAATACAAACATACAGGAAACAGCGAGAGTGTCTTCTCTTTGCTTTTAAGAAATTTTTTATATATATATTTTTTTTATTTTTGAACATTTAAATATTTTTTTTTTATTTTTGAACATTTAAATATTTTTTTTTTTTTTGGTTTTTTGATTTTCACTTAATTCTTTTTTCAGTTTTTCCTGTTTAGGATGCCAAACCCTTCCCGGACATGGCGGTCAGTCCCGGAAGGGGAGGCCGCTTCCCGATAGCTGCGACATCACACTGCGGTGGTGAAGACGTCGAGCCGTTCCTTGAGCGACGCTGCCGCCCGACCCCTCCTCTGGATCAAGACAGCAGAGACGTGCAAGGCGACGCCGAAGGCCGTGGCCACACACATCTTCGATCCCATGAAGAGCAGGACTGCGCGGTCGCCACCGGTGGACCGGAGCAGTCCTGCCACGGGAGGGTAGATGAGGTTGGCCACTCCCTGGAAGAGCCGCACCAGGGTGAAGGTGCCGTTCATGTTGTCGACTCCGTGATTCGAGCTAAGCAGGAGGGGGATCAGGATGGTCCACACTCCGGTTCCCACTCCTGCGGCGACGGAGGCAACAACAAGCTGCCAGTACTCGCGGCAGAAAGGCAGTGAGATGACGGCTGCAGCCGAGACGGAGACGGCCGCGATGTATTCGGCCGTCCTCGGCAGGGGAGAGCGGCTGGCGAGAAGACCATACGAGAGGCGCACGACCAGGTCGCCGGCAGCAGAGTAGGCGAGAAGCAGCATGGCACTGCTCTTCTCGATCCCCAGCGACTTGGCGTGCTGGGGAATGTAGTGCAGGAAGTGAGGGTTGCCCATACCCATCGCAAAGATGGAAGCGCTCGTGAGGAGGAACAGGCCGTCCGTGAGGAAACGGAGGGACAGCCTCTCGGCGACCACCTTCGCGCAGGATCTGGGTGCCAGCTCTCCAGCTTCCGCGGGGGTCACGACGACGGCATCGTTGCTGCCGCCGGCGGGCACCTCGCGGAAGCGGCTCTCGGGCCGAACGAAGAGCAGGCCGCAGACTGCGATGAGCGTGAAGCAGCCGGCCAGCACGAGGAACGTGTAGTGCAGGCCGACCGCCAGCAGCAGCTCGTTGATCGCAGTGGGCAGGGCCATGGCCCCGAAGCAGCCTCCCGACAGGGCGACGGCCATCGCTGCCGGCCTCCGTGTCGTGAAGTACTTTCCAGTGCACACTATGCCGGTGGTGATGGCAAAGGATGCACCGACCCCCATGAGGCCTCCAATGGTACCTATGAGGAAGGAACCGGAGGTGGCCAGGTAGCTGAGGGCAAGGCCAGCGCTGCACAGCAATCCGCCCAGACACACGAGCGGCCTGTATCCGAAGGTAGACATGAGGATCCCTGTCACCGGTGAGAAGACCAGCGAGAGGGTTCCTAGCAGCCCCGGGATCCAGGCCGCCTGGGACGGAGATGTATCAGGAAACTCCAGGAAGATCGCCACCTTCAGAGCGCTGAAGGACTTGACGAATCCTGAAAGGAGAAAGGTTATGAGAAAGCAGCCACCAGCGACGGCCCACCCGTATCCTCCATCGGGTGGAACCATCTTGGTGGCTGTGGTGGCGTTGGCACGCTCTTCCTCTACTCCCTTCGTCGCTGCAACTGGAACGGACATGGTGGAATCCGGCTCAGGTCACTGCAAAAGAAGGAGAAAAAAAATTAATAATTAGAATTGGTAGAGCTAATATAAATCAGTAGTGCGTCGACTAAAGACCACTACAGACTATGCTGAAGAATACTGAACCAAAGAGTAAGCGAAAAGGTTACTATGAGGTAAAGTCGGGAGCTGGAAAACGCACGTCTGTAGCTGTCAGTGGTCGCAGAGCAAAGGGACGGGCGTTGCACTCAGTGGCACGAGTTGTAAAACACGTTGGCGTCAGGGGGAAAACCCAGGGGATTTGCAAAACCCGTTGGCGTCAGGGAGAAAACCCAGGGGATTTGTAAAACCCGTTGGCGTCAGGGAGAAAACCCAGGGGTTTACCTACTACCGGTCGTACAAGGTTCGGGTTTCGCGCTGCCATCTATGTGCAAGCATGGGAACTAATTTTTCTTCACCTATCCCCATTTTTTTCCCTTGCTCCACCGAGTGGTACATATGTATATGTATATATTTTTTTTTATTTCATTTTTTCCAGCGTGACGTCACCTGCAAACGAGACAGTGCTATATATGCGAGAAGAATAAGGGGCAAGTAGAGTATACAAAAGTTTATTAAAGTTTATAAGATAATGATAGGAAATTTTAAAGTAATTTTCCTAATAAAATAAACAACCAGTACCAAATGTTTCTAAAATAATTCAATACCAGATGTTTACCGATCGTCAAACTACTCACGTGTTGACAATTCGATTTCGTTACCATCGTTGAAAGGTTCATAATAGACTTTTTTTCTTGAAATTTCCGTCATATCTATCTATTCTACCAACGCATGGAACTCTAGAAGAGTTTATCAAATGTTGTTTTTGATCTAAATTGGGACTGATTTTGCTGTAGGAATCGTTTCGTCTGGCATAAACGTTAGAAAGGATCCAAATTAATATATTTTTGCCTTAACGAATAATGGAGAAAAAAATGTCGTTTATTTAAATAAAATATCTCAGCTATTATTGCCTAAATGAAACGGAAAAATTTTCTTCTTATTAAATTCTTTCATTTGCTACAGTAAATAAGCCATTCTAGAGTAAATAAGCTATTATATTAAGCTTATTTTGCTACAGTAAATAAGCTTTCATTTGCTAGAGTAATTTCTAACCGCTTGGGTGCAGTTACCTTTACGTTTTGCCCTGCTATGCTTGTTTGGGAAAAGCTTTTCTGAATATCCTTTAATTACTCTATATGATTTCGCAAACGTATATCAGTTTATAAGGGGAGATCGTATTTTGAAGTTTTCCGATTTATTGGTATATATAGTGTGAGGTAATTCTGTCGGAATAATTTTTCACTGCATAAGAAACTAACGGCTACTCACCACACTTCCCTTAATTGTCCGGATGATTTTAGAGAGGTATAAAAGTGTAAAACAGAAAAAATGAATCTAACACGGAAAAATCTAAATCTGACAACAAAGGACAACCTATATATGACGTAGCAACGGTCTGCCCTACGCAACAGTACTCTCTGAAGGCTTTCATATCGTATATTATTTTCGCTGCGCAACAATTGGAATTCGAAAAAAACAATTGTTGTTCCTCAATTGTTATCGGTTGGCTTCGAAAAACGATGCTATGGATTCGTGGTTGTTTTACTCGGCCTTTGATCAAACGGAGACTTCCATTCCCTTTCCTTCCTGTCGACGGAGAATTTCAGAGCAAGTGTGTTATGCGATCCCTTTTTTTTTTGTCACACTATCGTTTTATTTCTTTTAGTTCTTCTGTAGGAGAGGGTCTATGAGTTGTGCGATCCATTTAGAGGTTCGATCGTGCCCATACCTCTGCTTTCCACAGACGTGAGTTATATGCTGTTTCTCCTAGAGTAGAGTGATTCACTGGATTTTTTTTTTATAAAGGTTTTCTAGGTTTTTCATAGCAATTGGCATTATTCCTGGGATTTTATTTGCTCACTTGTTCCTACCGCTTGGGTCGTGTCGGTCTTTCTTACTTCTGAGCAGCACTTTTTTTGCACACAATGGGCTAAAGGTCCAGGTCCCATAGACCACGAAGGCTCAGAGGAGGTTGGGGGGTACCCACTGGATCACCCAGTGGGGGGACAAGATGGTAGACTCCCCTCAAGGCCATCCAGCGTGTTCTATAACGTGCACAGGATATGGCCCTCCCGCACACGGAGCCACGGCCTAATGTCCCATCCGACGGTCATTCCAATACCATCGGTGTCCTCTACTGACCGCGGGTAGGGCGTAGATTAATGTAAACGCAGGAAGAGACTTGTGGGTGGAGGGTCACCAGCGTGTGAATTTACTTTTTAAGTGTTCTGACCTCCTCCTCCTCCAACCCTTCGAACAAAATAACAGGGAGGTGTTTTGTGAATTGGGTTTCGATGCCGTGTGAAAATAATTTAATGTTTGCTGTATTCCCCCGCTCTAAGAGGAAGTGGTTATGTGGTTAGGGTGTAGGTGTCGCGTGAAATTTTTTCGGTGTACTCTCCCCCCTAACAGGAAGGCTGTTATGTGGCTTGGTTTTAGGTAGCGTGTGAAAATTTTTTTGTGTATTCCCCCCCTCTAAGAGGAAGGGGTTATGTTGGTTGGGTGTAGGTATCGTGTGAAATTTTTTCGGTGAACTCTTCCCCCCCCCCTAACGGGAAGGGGTCATGTGGGTTGGTTGTAGGTAGCGTGTGAAAATTTTCTGGTGTATTCCCACCGTCCAATAGGAAGGGGTTATTTGGGTTGGGTGTAGGTATCGTGTGAAAATTTTTCGGTGTACTCTCCCCCCCCCCCCATAAGAGGAAGGGGTTATGTTGGTTGGTTGTAGGTAGCGTGTGAAATTTTTTTGGTGTATTCCCACCGTCCAATAGGAAGGGGTTATGTGGATTAGGTGTAGGTATCGTGTGAAATTTTTTCGGTGTACTCTCCCCCCCCCCCTCCATAAGAGGAAGGGGTTATGTGGGTTGGTTGTAGGTAGCGTGTGAAAATTTTTTGGTGTATTCCCACCGTCCAATAGGAAGGGGTTGTGTGGGTTGGATGTAGGTATCGTGTGAAATTTTTTCGGTGTATCACCCCTCCTCTAAGAGGAAGGGGTTATGTGGGTTGGGTGTCAAGGACCTGTGAATTTTTTTTTTTTCTTTTGTACCTTATTAGGAATTGTCGGGTGACTCTCAACTTCCCTTCACACTTTACCCAGGCTTAGGACTGGCAGCGCATTGCGCTGGCGTGTTTAAAAGTTGTCTGTCTCTCTGGTGGACTTGGTATCATAGCACAATGTGCAGAGTTTTACAACGACATAGAAAAAAGAATACAATGCACAGCAAAAGTGACATACAAACAATACAAACATACAGGAAACAGCGAGAGTGTCTTCTCTTTGCTTTTAAGAAATTTTTTATATATATATTTTTTTTATTTTTGAACATTTAAATATTTTTTTTTTATTTTTGAACATTTAAATATTTTTTTTTTTTTTGGTTTTTTGATTTTCACTTAATTCTTTTTTCAGTTTTTCCTGTTTAGGATGCCAAACCCTTCCCGGACATGGCGGTCAGTCCCGGAAGGGGAGGCCGCTTCCCGATAGCTGCGACATCACACTGCGGTGGTGAAGACGTCGAGCCGTTCCTTGAGCGACGCTGCCGCCCGACCCCTCCTCTGGATCAAGACAGCAGAGACGTGCAAGGCGACGCCGAAGGCCGTGGCCACACACATCTTCGATCCCATGAAGAGCAGGACTGCGCGGTCGCCACCGGTGGACCGGAGCAGTCCTGCCACGGGAGGGTAGATGAGGTTGGCCACTCCCTGGAAGAGCCGCACCAGGGTGAAGGTGCCGTTCATGTTGTCGACTCCGTGATTCGAGCTAAGCAGGAGGGGGATCAGGATGGTCCACACTCCGGTTCCCACTCCTGCGGCGACGGAGGCAACAACAAGCTGCCAGTACTCGCGGCAGAAAGGCAGTGAGATGACGGCTGCAGCCGAGACGGAGACGGCCGCGATGTATTCGGCCGTCCTCGGCAGGGGAGAGCGGCTGGCGAGAAGACCATACGAGAGGCGCACGACCAGGTCGCCGGCAGCAGAGTAGGCGAGAAGCAGCATGGCACTGCTCTTCTCGATCCCCAGCGACTTGGCGTGCTGGGGAATGTAGTGCAGGAAGTGAGGGTTGCCCATACCCATCGCAAAGATGGAAGCGCTCGTGAGGAGGAACAGGCCGTCCGTGAGGAAACGGAGGGACAGCCTCTCGGCGACCACCTTCGCGCAGGATCTGGGTGCCAGCTCTCCAGCTTCCGCGGGGGTCACGACGACGGCATCGTTGCTGCCGCCGGCGGGCACCTCGCGGAAGCGGCTCTCGGGCCGAACGAAGAGCAGGCCGCAGACTGCGATGAGCGTGAAGCAGCCGGCCAGCACGAGGAACGTGTAGTGCAGGCCGACCGCCAGCAGCAGCTCGTTGATCGCAGTGGGCAGGGCCATGGCCCCGAAGCAGCCTCCCGACAGGGCGACGGCCATCGCTGCCGGCCTCCGTGTCGTGAAGTACTTTCCAGTGCACACTATGCCGGTGGTGATGGCAAAGGATGCACCGACCCCCATGAGGCCTCCAATGGTACCTATGAGGAAGGAACCGGAGGTGGCCAGGTAGCTGAGGGCAAGGCCAGCGCTGCACAGCAATCCGCCCAGACACACGAGCGGCCTGTATCCGAAGGTAGACATGAGGATCCCTGTCACCGGTGAGAAGACCAGCGAGAGGGTTCCTAGCAGCCCCGGGATCCAGGCCGCCTGGGACGGAGATGTATCAGGAAACTCCAGGAAGATCGCCACCTTCAGAGCGCTGAAGGACTTGACGAATCCTGAAAGGAGAAAGGTTATGAGAAAGCAGCCACCAGCGACGGCCCACCCGTATCCTCCATCGGGTGGAACCATCTTGGTGGCTGTGGTGGCGTTGGCACGCTCTTCCTCTACTCCCTTCGTCGCTGCAACTGGAACGGACATGGTGGAATCCGGCTCAGGTCACTGCAAAAGAAGGAGAAAAAAAATTAATAATTAGAATTGGTAGAGCTAATATAAATCAGTAGTGCGTCGACTAAAGACCACTACAGACTATGCTGAAGAATACTGAACCAAAGAGTAAGCGAAAAGGTTACTATGAGGTAAAGTCGGGAGCTGGAAAACGCACGTCTGTAGCTGTCAGTGGTCGCAGAGCAAAGGGACGGGCGTTGCACTCAGTGGCACGAGTTGTAAAACACGTTGGCGTCAGGGGGAAAACCCAGGGGATTTGCAAAACCCGTTGGCGTCAGGGAGAAAACCCAGGGGATTTGTAAAACCCGTTGGCGTCAGGGAGAAAACCCAGGGGTTTACCTACTACCGGTCGTACAAGGTTCGGGTTTCGCGCTGCCATCTATGTGCAAGCATGGGAACTAATTTTTCTTCACCTATCCCCATTTTTTTCCCTTGCTCCACCGAGTGGTACATATGTATATGTATATATTTTTTTTTATTTCATTTTTTCCAGCGTGACGTCACCTGCAAACGAGACAGTGCTATATATGCGAGAAGAATAAGGGGCAAGTAGAGTATACAAAAGTTTATTAAAGTTTATAAGATAATGATAGGAAATTTTAAAGTAATTTTCCTAATAAAATAAACAACCAGTACCAAATGTTTCTAAAATAATTCAATACCAGATGTTTACCGATCGTCAAACTACTCACGTGTTGACAATTCGATTTCGTTACCATCGTTGAAAGGTTCATAATAGACTTTTTTTCTTGAAATTTCCGTCATATCTATCTATTCTACCAACGCATGGAACTCTAGAAGAGTTTATCAAATGTTGTTTTTGATCTAAATTGGGACTGATTTTGCTGTAGGAATCGTTTCGTCTGGCATAAACGTTAGAAAGGATCCAAATTAATATATTTTTGCCTTAACGAATAATGGAGAAAAAAATGTCGTTTATTTAAATAAAATATCTCAGCTATTATTGCCTAAATGAAACGGAAAAATTTTCTTCTTATTAAATTCTTTCATTTGCTACAGTAAATAAGCCATTCTAGAGTAAATAAGCTATTATATTAAGCTTATTTTGCTACAGTAAATAAGCTTTCATTTGCTAGAGTAATTTCTAACCGCTTGGGTGCAGTTACCTTTACGTTTTGCCCTGCTATGCTTGTTTGGGAAAAGCTTTTCTGAATATCCTTTAATTACTCTATATGATTTCGCAAACGTATATCAGTTTATAAGGGGAGATCGTATTTTGAAGTTTTCCGATTTATTGGTATATATAGTGTGAGGTAATTCTGTCGGAATAATTTTTCACTGCATAAGAAACTAACGGCTACTCACCACACTTCCCTTAATTGTCCGGATGATTTTAGAGAGGTATAAAAGTGTAAAACAGAAAAAATGAATCTAACACGGAAAAATCTAAATCTGACAACAAAGGACAACCTATATATGACGTAGCAACGGTCTGCCCTACGCAACAGTACTCTCTGAAGGCTTTCATATCGTATATTATTTTCGCTGCGCAACAATTGGAATTCGAAAAAAACAATTGTTGTTCCTCAATTGTTATCGGTTGGCTTCGAAAAACGATGCTATGGATTCGTGGTTGTTTTACTCGGCCTTTGATCAAACGGAGACTTCCATTCCCTTTCCTTCCTGTCGACGGAGAATTTCAGAGCAAGTGTGTTATGCGATCCCTTTTTTTTTTGTCACACTATCGTTTTATTTCTTTTAGTTCTTCTGTAGGAGAGGGTCTATGAGTTGTGCGATCCATTTAGAGGTTCGATCGTGCCCATACCTCTGCTTTCCACAGACGTGAGTTATATGCTGTTTCTCCTAGAGTAGAGTGATTCACTGGATTTTTTTTTTATAAAGGTTTTCTAGGTTTTTCATAGCAATTGGCATTATTCCTGGGATTTTATTTGCTCACTTGTTCCTACCGCTTGGGTCGTGTCGGTCTTTCTTACTTCTGAGCAGCACTTTTTTTGCACACAATGGGCTAAAGGTCCAGGTCCCATAGACCACGAAGGCTCAGAGGAGGTTGGGGGGTACCCACTGGATCACCCAGTGGGGGGACAAGATGGTAGACTCCCCTCAAGGCCATCCAGCGTGTTCTTTAACGTGCACAGGATATGGCCCTCCCGCACACGGAGCCACGGCCTAATGTCCCATCCGACGGTCATTCCAATACCATCGGTGTCCTCTACTGACCGCGGGTAGGGCGTAGATTAATGTAAACGCAGGAAGAGACTTGTGGGTGGAGGGTCACCAGCGTGTGAATTTACTTTTTAAGTGTTCTGACCTCCTCCTCCTCCAACCCTTCGAACAAAATAACAGGGAGGTGTTTTGTGAATTGGGTTTCCATGCCGTGTGAAAATAATTTAATGTTTGCTGTATTCCCCCGCTCTAAGAGGAAGTGGTTATGTGGTTAGGGTGTAGGTGTCGCGTGAAATTTTTTCGGTGTACTCTCCCCCCTAACAGGAAGGCTGTTATGTGGCTTGGTTTTAGGTAGCGTGTGAAAATTTTTTTGTGTATTCCCCCCCTCTAAGAGGAAGGGGTTATGTTGGTTGGGTGTAGGTATCGTGTGAAATTTTTTCGGTGAACTCTTCCCCCCCCCTAACGGGAAGGGGTCATGTGGGTTGGTTGTAGGTAGCGTGTGAAAATTTTCTGGTGTATTCCCACCGTCCAATAGGAAGGGGTTATTTGGGTTGGGTGTAGGTATCGTGTGAAAATTTTTCGGTGTACTCTCCCCCCCCCCCCATAAGAGGAAGGGGTTATGTTGGTTGGTTGTAGGTAGCGTGTGAAATTTTTTTGGTGTATTCCCACCGTCCAATAGGAAGGGGTTATGTGGATTAGGTGTAGGTATCGTGTGAAATTTTTTCGGTGTACTCTCCCCCCCCCCTCCATAAGAGGAAGGGGTTATGTGGGTTGGTTGTAGGTAGCGTGTGAAAATTTTTTGGTGTATTCCCACCGTCCAATAGGAAGGGGTTGTGTGGGTTGGATGTAGGTATCGTGTGAAATTTTTTCGGTGTATCACCCCTCCTCTAAGAGGAAGGGGTTATGTGGGTTGGGTGTCAAGGACCTGTGAATTTTTTTTTTTTCTTTTGTACCTTATTAGGAATTGTCGGGTGACTCTCAACTTCCCTTCACACTTTACCCAGGCTTAGGACTGGCAGCGCATTGCGCTGGCGTGTTTAAAAGTTGTCTGTCTCTCTGGTGGACTTGGTATCATAGCACAATGTGCAGAGTTTTACAACGACATAGAAAAAAGAATACAATGCACAGCAAAAGTGACATACAAACAATACAAACATACAGGAAACAGCGAGAGTGTCTTCTCTTTGCTTTTAAGAAATTTTTTATATATATATTTTTTTTATTTTTGAACATTTAAATATTTTTTTTTTATTTTTGAACATTTAAATATTTTTTTTTTTTTTGGTTTTTTGATTTTCACTTAATTCTTTTTTCAGTTTTTCCTGTTTAGGATGCCAAACCCTTCCCGGACATGGCGGTCAGTCCCGGAAGGGGAGGCCGCTTCCCGATAGCTGCGACATCACACTGCGGTGGTGAAGACGTCGAGCCGTTCCTTGAGCGACGCTGCCGCCCGACCCCTCCTCTGGATCAAGACAGCAGAGACGTGCAAGGCGACGCCGAAGGCCGTGGCCACACACATCTTCGATCCCATGAAGAGCAGGACTGCGCGGTCGCCACCGGTGGACCGGAGCAGTCCTGCCACGGGAGGGTAGATGAGGTTGGCCACTCCCTGGAAGAGCCGCACCAGGGTGAAGGTGCCGTTCATGTTGTCGACTCCGTGATTCGAGCTAAGCAGGAGGGGGATCAGGATGGTCCACACTCCGGTTCCCACTCCTGCGGCGACGGAGGCAACAACAAGCTGCCAGTACTCGCGGCAGAAAGGCAGTGAGATGACGGCTGCAGCCGAGACGGAGACGGCCGCGATGTATTCGGCCGTCCTCGGCAGGGGAGAGCGGCTGGCGAGAAGACCATACGAGAGGCGCACGACCAGGTCGCCGGCAGCAGAGTAGGCGAGAAGCAGCATGGCACTGCTCTTCTCGATCCCCAGCGACTTGGCGTGCTGGGGAATGTAGTGCAGGAAGTGAGGGTTGCCCATACCCATCGCAAAGATGGAAGCGCTCGTGAGGAGGAACAGGCCGTCCGTGAGGAAACGGAGGGACAGCCTCTCGGCGACCACCTTCGCGCAGGATCTGGGTGCCAGCTCTCCAGCTTCCGCGGGGGTCACGACGACGGCATCGTTGCTGCCGCCGGCGGGCACCTCGCGGAAGCGGCTCTCGGGCCGAACGAAGAGCAGGCCGCAGACTGCGATGAGCGTGAAGCAGCCGGCCAGCACGAGGAACGTGTAGTGCAGGCCGACCGCCAGCAGCAGCTCGTTGATCGCAGTGGGCAGGGCCATGGCCCCGAAGCAGCCTCCCGACAGGGCGACGGCCATCGCTGCCGGCCTCCGTGTCGTGAAGTACTTTCCAGTGCACACTATGCCGGTGGTGATGGCAAAGGATGCACCGACCCCCATGAGGCCTCCAATGGTACCTATGAGGAAGGAACCGGAGGTGGCCAGGTAGCTGAGGGCAAGGCCAGCGCTGCACAGCAATCCGCCCAGACACACGAGCGGCCTGTATCCGAAGGTAGACATGAGGATCCCTGTCACCGGTGAGAAGACCAGCGAGAGGGTTCCTAGCAGCCCCGGGATCCAGGCCGCCTGGGACGGAGATGTATCAGGAAACTCCAGGAAGATCGCCACCTTCAGAGCGCTGAAGGACTTGACGAATCCTGAAAGGAGAAAGGTTATGAGAAAGCAGCCACCAGCGACGGCCCACCCGTATCCTCCATCGGGTGGAACCATCTTGGTGGCTGTGGTGGCGTTGGCACGCTCTTCCTCTACTCCCTTCGTCGCTGCAACTGGAACGGACATGGTGGAATCCGGCTCAGGTCACTGCAAAAGAAGGAGAAAAAAAATTAATAATTAGAATTGGTAGAGCTAATATAAATCAGTAGTGCGTCGACTAAAGACCACTACAGACTATGCTGAAGAATACTGAACCAAAGAGTAAGCGAAAAGGTTACTATGAGGTAAAGTCGGGAGCTGGAAAACGCACGTCTGTAGCTGTCAGTGGTCGCAGAGCAAAGGGACGGGCGTTGCACTCAGTGGCACGAGTTGTAAAACACGTTGGCGTCAGGGGGAAAACCCAGGGGATTTGCAAAACCCGTTGGCGTCAGGGAGAAAACCCAGGGGATTTGTAAAACCCGTTGGCGTCAGGGAGAAAACCCAGGGGTTTACCTACTACCGGTCGTACAAGGTTCGGGTTTCGCGCTGCCATCTATGTGCAAGCATGGGAACTAATTTTTCTTCACCTATCCCCATTTTTTTCCCTTGCTCCACCGAGTGGTACATATGTATATGTATATATTTTTTTTTATTTCATTTTTTCCAGCGTGACGTCACCTGCAAACGAGACAGTGCTATATATGCGAGAAGAATAAGGGGCAAGTAGAGTATACAAAAGTTTATTAAAGTTTATAAGATAATGATAGGAAATTTTAAAGTAATTTTCCTAATAAAATAAACAACCAGTACCAAATGTTTCTAAAATAATTCAATACCAGATGTTTACCGATCGTCAAACTACTCACGTGTTGACAATTCGATTTCGTTACCATCGTTGAAAGGTTCATAATAGACTTTTTTTCTTGAAATTTCCGTCATATCTATCTATTCTACCAACGCATGGAACTCTAGAAGAGTTTATCAAATGTTGTTTTTGATCTAAATTGGGACTGATTTTGCTGTAGGAATCGTTTCGTCTGGCATAAACGTTAGAAAGGATCCAAATTAATATATTTTTGCCTTAACGAATAATGGAGAAAAAAATGTCGTTTATTTAAATAAAATATCTCAGCTATTATTGCCTAAATGAAACGGAAAAATTTTCTTCTTATTAAATTCTTTCATTTGCTACAGTAAATAAGCCATTCTAGAGTAAATAAGCTATTATATTAAGCTTATTTTGCTACAGTAAATAAGCTTTCATTTGCTAGAGTAATTTCTAACCGCTTGGGTGCAGTTACCTTTACGTTTTGCCCTGCTATGCTTGTTTGGGAAAAGCTTTTCTGAATATCCTTTAATTACTCTATATGATTTCGCAAACGTATATCAGTTTATAAGGGGAGATCGTATTTTGAAGTTTTCCGATTTATTGGTATATATAGTGTGAGGTAATTCTGTCGGAATAATTTTTCACTGCATAAGAAACTAACGGCTACTCACCACACTTCCCTTAATTGTCCGGATGATTTTAGAGAGGTATAAAAGTGTAAAACAGAAAAAATGAATCTAACACGGAAAAATCTAAATCTGACAACAAAGGACAACCTATATATGACGTAGCAACGGTCTGCCCTACGCAACAGTACTCTCTGAAGGCTTTCATATCGTATATTATTTTCGCTGCGCAACAATTGGAATTCGAAAAAAACAATTGTTGTTCCTCAATTGTTATCGGTTGGCTTCGAAAAACGATGCTATGGATTCGTGGTTGTTTTACTCGGCCTTTGATCAAACGGAGACTTCCATTCCCTTTCCTTCCTGTCGACGGAGAATTTCAGAGCAAGTGTGTTATGCGATCCCTTTTTTTTTTGTCACACTATCGTTTTATTTCTTTTAGTTCTTCTGTAGGAGAGGGTCTATGAGTTGTGCGATCCATTTAGAGGTTCGATCGTGCCCATACCTCTGCTTTCCACAGACGTGAGTTATATGCTGTTTCTCCTAGAGTAGAGTGATTCACTGGATTTTTTTTTTATAAAGGTTTTCTAGGTTTTTCATAGCAATTGGCATTATTCCTGGGATTTTATTTGCTCACTTGTTCCTACCGCTTGGGTCGTGTCGGTCTTTCTTACTTCTGAGCAGCACTTTTTTTGCACACAATGGGCTAAAGGTCCAGGTCCCATAGACCACGAAGGCTCAGAGGAGGTTGGGGGGTACCCACTGGATCACCCAGTGGGGGGACAAGATGGTAGACTCCCCTCAAGGCCATCCAGCGTGTTCTTTAACGTGCACAGGATATGGCCCTCCCGCACACGGAGCCACGGCCTAATGTCCCATCCGACGGTCATTCCAATACCATCGGTGTCCTCTACTGACCGCGGGTAGGGCGTAGATTAATGTAAACGCAGGAAGAGACTTGTGGGTGGAGGGTCACCAGCGTGTGAATTTACTTTTTAAGTGTTCTGACCTCCTCCTCCTCCAACCCTTCGAACAAAATAACAGGGAGGTGTTTTGTGAATTGGGTTTCGATGCCGTGTGAAAATAATTTAATGTTTGCTGTATTCCCCCGCTCTAAGAGGAAGTGGTTATGTGGTTAGGGTGTAGGTGTCGCGTGAAATTTTTTCGGTGTACTCTCCCCCCTAACAGGAAGGCTGTTATGTGGCTTGGTTTTAGGTAGCGTGTGAAAATTTTTTTGTGTATTCCCCCCCTCTAAGAGGAAGGGGTTATGTTGGTTGGGTGTAGGTATCGTGTGAAATTTTTTCGGTGAACTCTTCCCCCCCCCCTAACGGGAAGGGGTCGTGTGGGTTGGTTGTAGGTAGCGTGTGAAAATTTTCTGGTGTATTCCCACCGTCCAATAGGAAGGGGTTATTTGGGTTGGGTGTAGGTATCGTGTGAAAATTTTTCGGTGTACTCTCCCCCCCCCCCCATAAGAGGAAGGGGTTATGTTGGTTGGTTGTAGGTAGCGTGTGAAATTTTTTTGGTGTATTCCCACCGTCCAATAGGAAGGGGTTATGTGGATTAGGTGTAGGTATCGTGTGAAATTTTTTCGGTGTACTCTCCCCCCCCCCCCTCCATAAGAGGAAGGGGTTATGTGGGTTGGTTGTAGGTAGCGTGTGAAAATTTTTTGGTGTATTCCCACCGTCCAATAGGAAGGGGTTGTGTGGGTTGGATGTAGGTATCGTGTGAAATTTTTTCGGTGTATCACCCCTCCTCTAAGAGGAAGGGGTTATGTGGGTTGGGTGTCAAGGACCTGTGAATTTTTTTTTTTTCTTTTGTACCTTATTAGGAATTGTCGGGTGACTCTCAACTTCCCTTCACACTTTACCCAGGCTTAGGACTGGCAGCGCATTGCGCTGGCGTGTTTAAAAGTTGTCTGTCTCTCTGGTGGACTTGGTATCATAGCACAATGTGCAGAGTTTTACAACGACATAGAAAAAAGAATACAATGCACAGCAAAAGTGACATACAAACAATACAAACATACAGGAAACAGCGAGAGTGTCTTCTCTTTGCTTTTAAGAAATTTTTTATATATATATTTTTTTTATTTTTGAACATTTAAATATTTTTTTTTTATTTTTGAACATTTAAATATTTTTTTTTTTTTTGGTTTTTTGATTTTCACTTAATTCTTTTTTCAGTTTTTCCTGTTTAGGATGCCAAACCCTTCCCGGACATGGCGGTCAGTCCCGGAAGGGGAGGCCGCTTCCCGATAGCTGCGACATCACACTGCGGTGGTGAAGACGTCGAGCCGTTCCTTGAGCGACGCTGCCGCCCGACCCCTCCTCTGGATCAAGACAGCAGAGACGTGCAAGGCGACGCCGAAGGCCGTGGCCACACACATCTTCGATCCCATGAAGAGCAGGACTGCGCGGTCGCCACCGGTGGACCGGAGCAGTCCTGCCACGGGAGGGTAGATGAGGTTGGCCACTCCCTGGAAGAGCCGCACCAGGGTGAAGGTGCCGTTCATGTTGTCGACTCCGTGATTCGAGCTAAGCAGGAGGGGGATCAGGATGGTCCACACTCCGGTTCCCACTCCTGCGGCGACGGAGGCAACAACAAGCTGCCAGTACTCGCGGCAGAAAGGCAGTGAGATGACGGCTGCAGCCGAGACGAAGACGGCCGCGATGTATTCGGCCGTCCTCGGCAGGGGAGAGCGGCTGGCGAGAAGACCATACGAGAGGCGCACGACCAGGTCGCCGGCAGCAGAGTAGGCGAGAAGCAGCATGGCACTGCTCTTCTCGATCCCCAGCGACTTGGCGTGCTGGGGAATGTAGTGCAGGAAGTGAGGGTTGCCCATACCCATCGCAAAGATGGAAGCGCTCGTGAGGAGGAACAGGCCGTCCGTGAGGAAACGGAGGGACAGCCTCTCGGCGACCACCTTCGCGCAGGATCTGGGTGCCAGCTCTCCAGCTTCCGCGGGGGTCACGACGACGGCATCGTTGCTGCCGCCGGCGGGCACCTCGCGGAAGCGGCTCTCGGGCCGAACGAAGAGCAGGCCGCAGACTGCGATGAGCGTGAAGCAGCCGGCCAGCACGAGGAACGTGTAGTGCAGGCCGACCGCCAGCAGCAGCTCGTTGATCGCAGTGGGCAGGGCCATGGCCCCGAAGCAGCCTCCCGACAGGGCGACGGCCATCGCTGCCGGCCTCCGTGTCGTGAAGTACTTTCCAGTGCACACTATGCCGGTGGTGATGGCAAAGGATGCACCGACCCCCATGAGGCCTCCAATGGTACCTATGAGGAAGGAACCGGAGGTGGCCAGGTAGCTGAGGGCAAGGCCAGCGCTGCACAGCAATCCGCCCAGACACACGAGCGGCCTGTATCCGAAGGTAGACATGAGGATCCCTGTCACCGGTGAGAAGACCAGCGAGAGGGTTCCTAGCAGCCCCGGGATCCAGGCCGCCTGGGACGGAGATGTATCAGGAAACTCCAGGAAGATCGCCACCTTCAGAGCGCTGAAGGACTTGACGAATCCTGAAAGGAGAAAGGTTATGAGAAAGCAGCCACCAGCGACGGCCCACCCGTATCCTCCATCGGGTGGAACCATCTTGGTGGCTGTGGTGGCGTTGGCACGCTCTTCCTCTACTCCCTTCGTCGCTGCAACTGGAACGGACATGGTGGAATCCGGCTCAGGTCACTGCAAAAGAAGGAGAAAAAAAATTAATAATTAGAATTGGTAGAGCTAATATAAATCAGTAGTGCGTCGACTAAAGACCACTACAGACTATGCTGAAGAATACTGAACCAAAGAGTAAGCGAAAAGGTTACTATGAGGTAAAGTCGGGAGCTGGAAAACGCACGTCTGTAGCTGTCAGTGGTCGCAGAGCAAAGGGACGGGCGTTGCACTCAGTGGCACGAGTTGTAAAACACGTTGGCGTCAGGGGGAAAACCCAGGGGATTTGCAAAACCCGTTGGCGTCAGGGAGAAAACCCAGGGGATTTGTAAAACCCGTTGGCGTCAGGGAGAAAACCCAGGGGTTTACCTACTACCGGTCGTACAAGGTTCGGGTTTCGCGCTGCCATCTATGTGCAAGCATGGGAACTAATTTTTCTTCACCTATCCCCATTTTTTTCCCTTGCTCCACCGAGTGGTACATATGTATATGTATATATTTTTTTTTATTTCATTTTTTCCAGCGTGACGTCACCTGCAAACGAGACAGTGCTATATATGCGAGAAGAATAAGGGGCAAGTAGAGTATACAAAAGTTTATTAAAGTTTATAAGATAATGATAGGAAATTTTAAAGTAATTTTCCTAATAAAATAAACAACCAGTACCAAATGTTTCTAAAATAATTCAATACCAGATGTTTACCGATCGTCAAACTACTCACGTGTTGACAATTCGATTTCGTTACCATCGTTGAAAGGTTCATAATAGACTTTTTTTCTTGAAATTTCCGTCATATCTATCTATTCTACCAACGCATGGAACTCTAGAAGAGTTTATCAAATGTTGTTTTTGATCTAAATTGGGACTGATTTTGCTGTAGGAATCGTTTCGTCTGGCATAAACGTTAGAAAGGATCCAAATTAATATATTTTTGCCTTAACGAATAATGGAGAAAAAAATGTCGTTTATTTAAATAAAATATCTCAGCTATTATTGCCTAAATGAAACGGAAAAATTTTCTTCTTATTAAATTCTTTCATTTGCTACAGTAAATAAGCCATTCTAGAGTAAATAAGCTATTATATTAAGCTTATTTTGCTACAGTAAATAAGCTTTCATTTGCTAGAGTAATTTCTAACCGCTTGGGTGCAGTTACCTTTACGTTTTGCCCTGCTATGCTTGTTTGGGAAAAGCTTTTCTGAATATCCTTTAATTACTCTATATGATTTCGCAAACGTATATCAGTTTATAAGGGGAGATCGTATTTTGAAGTTTTCCGATTTATTGGTATATATAGTGTGAGGTAATTCTGTCGGAATAATTTTTCACTGCATAAGAAACTAACGGCTACTCACCACACTTCCCTTAATTGTCCGGATGATTTTAGAGAGGTATAAAAGTGTAAAACAGAAAAAATGAATCTAACACGGAAAAATCTAAATCTGACAACAAAGGACAACCTATATATGACGTAGCAACGGTCTGCCCTACGCAACAGTACTCTCTGAAGGCTTTCATATCGTATATTATTTTCGCTGCGCAACAATTGGAATTCGAAAAAAACAATTGTTGTTCCTCAATTGTTATCGGTTGGCTTCGAAAAACGATGCTATGGATTCGTGGTTGTTTTACTCGGCCTTTGATCAAACGGAGACTTCCATTCCCTTTCCTTCCTGTCGACGGAGAATTTCAGAGCAAGTGTGTTATGCGATCCCTTTTTTTTTTGTCACACTATCGTTTTATTTCTTTTAGTTCTTCTGTAGGAGAGGGTCTATGAGTTGTGCGATCCATTTAGAGGTTCGATCGTGCCCATACCTCTGCTTTCCACAGACGTGAGTTATATGCTGTTTCTCCTAGAGTAGAGTGATTCACTGGATTTTTTTTTTATAAAGGTTTTCTAGGTTTTTCATAGCAATTGGCATTATTCCTGGGATTTTATTTGCTCACTTGTTCCTACCGCTTGGGTCGTGTCGGTCTTTCTTACTTCTGAGCAGCACTTTTTTTGCACACAATGGGCTAAAGGTCCAGGTCCCATAGACCACGAAGGCTCAGAGGAGGTTGGGGGGTACCCACTGGATCACCCAGTGGGGGGACAAGATGGTAGACTCCCCTCAAGGCCATCCAGCGTGTTCTTTAACGTGCACAGGATATGGCCCTCCCGCACACGGAGCCACGGCCTAATGTCCCATCCGACGGTCATTCCAATACCATCGGTGTCCTCTACTGACCGCGGGTAGGGCGTAGATTAATGTAAACGCAGGAAGAGACTTGTGGGTGGAGGGTCACCAGCGTGTGAATTTACTTTTTAAGTGTTCTGACCTCCTCCTCCTCCAACCCTTCGAACAAAATAACAGGGAGGTGTTTTGTGAATTGGGTTTCGATGCCGTGTGAAAATAATTTAATGTTTGCTGTATTCCCCCGCTCTAAGAGGAAGTGGTTATGTGGTTAGGGTGTAGGTGTCGCGTGAAATTTTTTCGGTGTACTCTCCCCCCTAACAGGAAGGCTGTTATGTGGCTTGGTTTTAGGTAGCGTGTGAAAATTTTTTTGTGTATTCCCCCCCTCTAAGAGGAAGGGGTTATGTTGGTTGGGTGTAGGTATCGTGTGAAATTTTTTCGGTGAACTCTTCCCCCCCCCTAACGGGAAGGGGTCATGTGGGTTGGTTGTAGGTAGCGTGTGAAAATTTTCTGGTGTATTCCCACCGTCCAATAGGAAGGGGTTATTTGGGTTGGGTGTAGGTATCGTGTGAAAATTTTTCGGTGTACTCTCCCCCCCCCCCCATAAGAGGAAGGGGTTATGTTGGTTGGTTGTAGGTAGCGTGTGAAATTTTTTTGGTGTATTCCCACCGTCCAATAGGAAGGGGTTATGTGGATTAGGTGTAGGTATCGTGTGAAATTTTTTCGGTGTACTCTCCCCCCCCCCCTCCATAAGAGGAAGGGGTTATGTGGGTTGGTTGTAGGTAGCGTGTGAAAATTTTTTGGTGTATTCCCACCGTCCAATAGGAAGGGGTTGTGTGGGTTGGATGTAGGTATCGTGTGAAATTTTTTCGGTGTATCACCCCTCCTCTAAGAGGAAGGGGTTATGTGGGTTGGGTGTCAAGGACCTGTGAATTTTTTTTTTTTCTTTTGTACCTTATTAGGAATTGTCGGGTGACTCTCAACTTCCCTTCACACTTTACCCAGGCTTAGGACTGGCAGCGCATTGCGCTGGCGTGTTTAAAAGTTGTCTGTCTCTCTGGTGGACTTGGTATCATAGCACAATGTGCAGAGTTTTACAACGACATAGAAAAAAGAATACAATGCACAGCAAAAGTGACATACAAACAATACAAACATACAGGAAACAGCGAGAGTGTCTTCTCTTTGCTTTTAAGAAATTTTTTATATATATATTTTTTTTATTTTTGAACATTTAAATATTTTT
The DNA here is from genome assembly GCA_038380435.1 of Ryuthela nishihirai. NCBI lineage: Eukaryota > Metazoa > Arthropoda > Arachnida > Araneae > Heptathelidae > Ryuthela > Ryuthela nishihirai. The sequence goes on along the minus strand of JAWZYU010001083.1, from coordinate 4,768 downwards.
TTTTTATTTTGAACATTTAAATATTTTTTTTTTTTTTGGTTTTTTGATTTTCACTTAATTCTTTTTTCAGTTTTTCCTGTTTAGGATGCCAAACCCTTCCCGGACATGGCGGTCAGTCCCGGAAGGGGAGGCCGCTTCCCGATAGCTGCGACATCACACTGCGGTGGTGAAGACGTCGAGCCGTTCCTTGAGCGACGCTGCCGCCCGACCCCTCCTCTGGATCAAGACAGCAGAGACGTGCAAGGCGACGCCGAAGGCCGTGGCCACACACATCTTCGATCCCATGAAGAGCAGGACTGCGCGGTCGCCACCGGTGGACCGGAGCAGTCCTGCCACGGGAGGGTAGATGAGGTTGGCCACTCCCTGGAAGAGCCGCACCAGGGTGAAGGTGCCGTTCATGTTGTCGACTCCGTGATTCGAGCTAAGCAGGAGGGGGATCAGGATGGTCCACACTCCGGTTCCCACTCCTGCGGCGACGGAGGCAACAACAAGCTGCCAGTACTCGCGGCAGAAAGGCAGTGAGATGACGGCTGCAGCCGAGACGGAGACGGCCGCGATGTATTCGGCCGTCCTCGGCAGGGGAGAGCGGCTGGCGAGAAGACCATACGAGAGGCGCACGACCAGGTCGCCGGCAGCAGAGTAGGCGAGAAGCAGCATGGCACTGCTCTTCTCGATCCCCAGCGACTTGGCGTGCTGGGGAATGTAGTGCAGGAAGTGAGGGTTGCCCATACCCATCGCAAAGATGGAAGCGCTCGTGAGGAGGAACAGGCCGTCCGTGAGGAAACGGAGGGACAGCCTCTCGGCGACCACCTTCGCGCAGGATCTGGGTGCCAGCTCTCCAGCTTCCGCGGGGGTCACGACGACGGCATCGTTGCTGCCGGCGGCGGGCACCTCGCGGAAGCGGCTCTCGGGCCGAACGAAGAGCAGGCCGCAGACTGCGATGAGCGTGAAGCAGCCGGCCAGCACGAGGAACGTGTAGTGCAGGCCGACCGCCAGCAGCAGCTCGTTGATCGCAGTGGGCAGGGCCATGGCCCCGAAGCAGCCTCCCGACAGGGCGACGGCCATCGCTGCCGGCCTCCGTGTCGTGAAGTACTTTCCAGTGCACACTATGCCGGTGGTGATGGCAAAGGATGCACCGACCCCCATGAGGCCTCCAATGGTACCTATGAGGAAGGAACCGGAGGTGGCCAGGTAGCTGAGGGCAAGGCCAGCGCTGCACAGCAATCCGCCCAGACACACGAGCGGCCTGTATCCGAAGGTAGACATGAGGATCCCTGTCACCGGTGAGAAGACCAGCGAGAGGGTTCCTAGCAGCCCCGGGATCCAGGCCGCCTGGGACGGAGATGTATCAGGAAACTCCAGGAAGATCGCCACCTTCAGAGCGCTGAAGGACTTGACGAATCCTGAAAGGAGAAAGGTTATGAGAAAGCAGCCACCAGCGACGGCCCACCCGTATCCTCCATCGGGTGGAACCATCTTGGTGGCTGTGGTGGCGTTGGCACGCTCTTCCTCTACTCCCTTCGTCGCTGCAACTGGAACGGACATGGTGGAATCCGGCTCAGGTCACTGCAAAAGAAGGAGAAAAAAAATTAATAATTAGAATTGGTAGAGCTAATATAAATCAGTAGTGCGTCGACTAAAGACCACTACAGACTATGCTGAAGAATACTGAACCAAAGAGTAAGCGAAAAGGTTACTATGAGGTAAAGTCGGGAGCTGGAAAACGCACGTCTGTAGCTGTCAGTGGTCGCAGAGCAAAGGGACGGGCGTTGCACTCAGTGGCACGAGTTGTAAAACACGTTGGCGTCAGGGGGAAAACCCAGGGGATTTGCAAAACCCGTTGGCGTCAGGGAGAAAACCCAGGGGATTTGTAAAACCCGTTGGCGTCAGGGAGAAAACCCAGGGGTTTACCTACTACCGGTCGTACAAGGTTCGGGTTTCGCGCTGCCATCTATGTGCAAGCATGGGAACTAATTTTTCTTCACCTATCCCCATTTTTTTCCCTTGCTCCACCGAGTGGTACATATGTATATGTATATATTTTTTTTTATTTCATTTTTTCCAGCGTGACGTCACCTGCAAACGAGACAGTGCTATATATGCGAGAAGAATAAGGGGCAAGTAGAGTATACAAAAGTTTATTAAAGTTTATAAGATAATGATAGGAAATTTTAAAGTAATTTTCCTAATAAAATAAACAACCAGTACCAAATGTTTCTAAAATAATTCAATACCAGATGTTTACCGATCGTCAAACTACTCACGTGTTGACAATTCGATTTCGTTACCATCGTTGAAAGGTTCATAATAGACTTTTTTTCTTGAAATTTCCGTCATATCTATCTATTCTACCAACGCATGGAACTCTAGAAGAGTTTATCAAATGTTGTTTTTGATCTAAATTGGGACTGATTTTGCTGTAGGAATCGTTTCGTCTGGCATAAACGTTAGAAAGGATCCAAATTAATATATTTTTGCCTTAACGAATAATGGAGAAAAAAATGTCGTTTATTTAAATAAAATATCTCAGCTATTATTGCCTAAATGAAACGGAAAAATTTTCTTCTTATTAAATTCTTTCATTTGCTACAGTAAATAAGCCATTCTAGAGTAAATAAGCTATTATATTAAGCTTATTTTGCTACAGTAAATAAGCTTTCATTTGCTAGAGTAATTTCTAACCGCTTGGGTGCAGTTACCTTTACGTTTTGCCCTGCTATGCTTGTTTGGGAAAAGCTTTTCTGAATATCCTTTAATTACTCTATATGATTTCGCAAACGTATATCAGTTTATAAGGGGAGATCGTATTTTGAAGTTTTCCGATTTATTGGTATATATAGTGTGAGGTAATTCTGTCGGAATAATTTTTCACTGCATAAGAAACTAACGGCTACTCACCACACTTCCCTTAATTGTCCGGATGATTTTAGAGAGGTATAAAAGTGTAAAACAGAAAAAATGAATCTAACACGGAAAAATCTAAATCTGACAACAAAGGACAACCTATATATGACGTAGCAACGGTCTGCCCTACGCAACAGTACTCTCTGAAGGCTTTCATATCGTATATTATTTTCGCTGCGCAACAATTGGAATTCGAAAAAAACAATCAATTGTTGTTCCTCAATTGTTATCGGTTGGCTTCGAAAAACGATGCTATGGATTCGTGGTTGTTTTACTCGGCCTTTGATCAAACGGAGACTTCCATTCCCTTTCCTTCCTGTCGACGGAGAATTTCAGAGCAAGTGTGTTATGCGATCCCTTTTTTTTTTGTCACACTATCGTTTTATTTCTTTTAGTTCTTCTGTAGGAGAGGGTCTATGAGTTGTGCGATCCATTTAGAGGTTCGATCGTGCCCATACCTCTGCTTTCCACAGACGTGAGTTATATGCTGTTTCTCCTAGAGTAGAGTGATTCACTGGATTTTTTTTTTATAAAGGTTTTCTAGGTTTTTCATAGCAATTGGCATTATTCCTGGGATTTTATTTGCTCACTTGTTCCTACCGCTTGGGTCGTGTCGGTCTTTCTTACTTCTGAGCAGCACTTTTTTTGCACACAATGGGCTAAAGGTCCAGGTCCCATAGACCACGAAGGCTCAGAGGAGGTTGGGGGGTACCCACTGGATCACCCAGTGGGGGGACAAGATGGTAGACTCCCCTCAAGGCCATCCAGCGTGTTCTTTAACGTGCACAGGATATGGCCCTCCCGCACACGGAGCCACGGCCTAATGTCCCATCCGACGGTCATTCCAATACCATCGGTGTCCTCTACTGACCGCGGGTAGGGCGTAGATTAATGTAAACGCAGGAAGAGACTTGTGGGTGGAGGGTCACCAGCGTGTGAATTTACTTTTTAAGTGTTCTGACCTCCTCCTCCTCCAACCCTTCGAACAAAATAACAGGGAGGTGTTTTGTGAATTGGGTTTCGATGCCGTGTGAAAATAATTTAATGTTTGCTGTATTCCCCCGCTCTAAGAGGAAGTGGTTATGTGGTTAGGGTGTAGGTGTCGCGTGAAATTTTTCGGTGTACTCTCCCCCCTAACAGGAAGGCTGTTATGTGGCTTGGTTTTAGGTAGCGTGTGAAAATTTTTTTGTGTATTCCCCCCCTCTAAGAGGAAGGGGTTATGTTGGTTGGGTGTAGGTATCGTGTGAAATTTTTTCGGTGAACTCTTCCCCCCCCTAACGGGAAGGGGTCATGTGGGTTGGTTGTAGGTAGCGTGTGAAAATTTTCTGGTGTATTCCCACCGTCCAATAGGAAGGGGTTATTTGGGTTGGGTGTAGGTATCGTGTGAAAATTTTTCGGTGTACTCTCCCCCCCCCCCCATAAGAGGAAGGGGTTATGTTGGTTGGTTGTAGGTAGCGTGTGAAATTTTTTTGGTGTATTCCCACCGTCCAATAGGAAGGGGTTATGTGGATTAGGTGTAGGTATCGTGTGAAATTTTTTCCGTGTACTCTCCCCCCCCCCCTCCATAAGAGGAAGGGGTTATGTGGGTTGGTTGTAGGTAGCGTGTGAAAATTTTTTGGTGTATTCCCACCGTCCAATAGGAAGGGGTTGTGTGGGTTGGATGTAGGTATCGTGTGAAATTTTTTCGGTGTATCACCCCTCCTCTAAGAGGAAGGGGTTATGTGGGTTGGGTGTCAAGGACCTGTGAATTTTTTTTTTTTCTTTTGTACCTTATTAGGAATTGTCGGGTGACTCTCAACTTCCCTTCACACTTTACCCAGGCTTAGGACTGGCAGCGCATTGCGCTGGCGTGTTTAAAAGTTGT
>JAWZYU010001082.1:0-50000 GCA_038380435.1 Ryuthela nishihirai | reverse complement strand
CGTCCTACCGACTGAGTCAATCCCCGCCCCAGAAACAATCAGTGAAAATTTGAAGCGTCTGTTACGATTTCCCGATGAGTGATGGCTGCTATAGACACAACCTTTTTTTTTAATTATAGATTAGAGCAAAGCGTTTATTTTATTATATTTCATTTGACACATTTATTAAATATCGGTTGCAGTACTCCAGAAGTTTTCATTTGCACTATCACAATAAAACAAACTTGTGATAATTATAATAAAATCTGCTCTTTTGAGTAATAATAGTTTGTCCTATCTCCATATCACATCAATAAAGGCAATGCAAAACTCCCCGTCCTGCTGACGGTCAGTAGGGGACACCGATGGGCTTGGAAAGGCCGCCGTCCGTCCAATGGGACGTTAAACCGTGGCCCCATATGCGGGAGAAAGCCATACCCTGTGCATGTTAAAGAACACGCTGGATGGCCTTGACGGGAGGCTACCATTTTTCTCCCAACAGCTGTTCCAGTGGGTCCCCTCCCCCAACCTTCTCTGAGCCTTCGGGTCCTTATGACCTGGCAATTTAGTCCATTGTATGCAAAAAAAAGTGCCGCTCAGAGGTAAAACAACCCAACAACAACCCGTTGAAAATATCTCCTAAAAACTCCCTGGCCTGCCCGCGGTCAGTAGGGGACACCGATGGGTTTCGAAAGGCCGCTGTCCGTCGGATGGGACGTTAAGCCGTGGCGCCGTGTGTAGGTGAGAGCCATACCCTGTGCACGTAATGAACATGCTGGATGACCTTGACGGGAGGCTACCATCGGGAGGCTAACATGTCTCAAACAGCTGTTCCAGTGAGTCCCCTCCGCCAACCTTCTCTGAGCCTTCGGGGTCCATGTGACCGGCCATTTAGCCCATTGTATGCAAAAAAAGTGCCTCTCAGAACAACCCAACCGATAAAGAAAGGTTAAGAATACATCTGATAGAGCAGGGGCTGACAAAATTTTCCCATCTCCAGAATATTTGCCCAAGAAGAGTAAAAACAAAGACTGTAACAGAGCTGATTAAAAATGAAACTGATTATAAATGAAACTGATTACCGACAGATTAATAATACAGGAAAAGTTGCAATTAAATTACAGTTTCCATGCACTGCGAGTTTTGATTGGTGATTGGTGATTGGATTGTTTTACATCTCAGCGGCCCTTTATTTCTGCACACAATGGGCTAAATGGCCAGGTCACAAGGACCCCGAAAGCTCAGAGAAGGTTGGAGTAAGGGGACCCACTGGAAAGCTCCTACGAGACAGACGGTAGCCTTCGGTCAAGGTCATCTATCTTTCTTTAACGGCCACAGAGAGCCACGTCTTAACGTGCTATCCGACTAACGGCGGCCTTTCCAATCCATTGTTCTCCCTACTGTCCGTAGGCAAAGTGGGGGTTTGGTGGATAAATCTCAACGCTGGCCCTAGTGGGACTCGAACTTTGGACTACAACTGTAGAGTACGAGACTGGAGCGCTACCAACTGAGATTTCCCCCTCCCCCCCAAATGATGACTTCAGAAACAAAGAAAAAATTTAGAGAGCATATAGGAAGATAAGCAATTATCAAAACTTTTTAAATTGTGTTTTCTTCTTAAAGAGTTTGGTTGGGTTGTTTTACCTCTGAGCGGCACTTTTTTGCACACCATGGGCTAAATGGCCAGGTCACATGGACCCCGAAGGCTCAGAGAAGGTTGGGGGAGGGGACCCACTGGAACAGCTGTTGGGAGACAGATGGTAGCCTCCCGTCAAAGTCCATCCAGCGTGTTCTTTAACGTGCACAGGGTATGGCTCTCCCGCACACTGGGCCACGGCTTAACGTCCCATCCGACGGACGGCGGCCTTTCCAAGCCCATCGGTGTCCCCTACTGACCGTGGGCAGGACGGGGAATTTTGCGGAGGTAAATCTCAACGCTGACCCAGCTGGGACTCGAACCTGGGACTACAGATTACGAGCCTGGCGCGCTACCGACTGAGCCACCCCCGCCCTTCTTCTTATAGAACTTTGTTACGAAAAACATCTGTCTTTCCCTTTCTTCGGGGGAAAATATTGCTTCATTCTCTATCTTACTCTGCACGGCTTAAGCTTTCATTTTCCATATGGCTCGTAAGGATCAATCCTGTCAAATTTCTGTTCCCCTCTTTCTGAGGAAAGAAGGCGTATAATTGTGATAGCCCATGGCATTGGGGCGGGGGTGGCTCAGTCGGTAGCGCGCCAGGCTCGTAATCTGTAGTTCCCAGGTTCGAGTCCCAGCTGGGTCAGCGTTGAGATTTATCTCCGCAAAATTCCCCGCCCTGCCACGGTCAGTAGGGGGACACCGATGGGCTTGGAAAGCCGCCGTCCGTCGGATGGGACGTTAAGCCGTGGCCCCGTGTGCGGGAGAGCCATACCCTGTGCACGTTAAAGAACATGCTGGATGGCCTTGACGGGATGCTACCATCTGTCTCCCATCAGCTGTTCCAGTGGGTCCCCTCCCCCAACCTTCTCTGAGCCTTCGAGATCCATGTGACCTGGCCATTTAGCCCATGGTGTGCAAAAAAGTGCCGCTCAGAGGTAAAACAACCCAACAACCCAATCGCTATTATAACATTTTATAAGGCAATATTATTTATTTGGCGATACTGAAGATACTACAACAGTTTTCGCAGACCTTTTACAGAGCATTTGGCAGTTATTTGATGATATTATCCATCAGGTACCAAGTGTAAAAGAATTTAAAAAGTGGGAGAGAGGATGACATTTTATAGAAAAGGTAAGCTACGTATCATTTACCCTGAATAATTACTATGAAACCTTATATTATTTGGGTACCTTAAGAATCAGATCGCAGCATTTTTCCATTCAGAAATTATTCTTAGCCGAAACTTAAATATCTCCCCCTCTCACCCCCCCCCCCCCCCTCCATTCTAGTAGTTTGTTAAAAAAAATACTCGCTTTATATATTTATATTTTTATACAAAAAATATTCATAGCATATATTTACATATAATTTTCTGTTATATATTTGCACTATAACTTCAATTTTCGCTTCCTAAAAAAACGTGGCCCCGTGTGTAGGTGAGCGCCATACCCTGTGCACTTTAAAGAACACGCTGGATGGCCTTGACGAGAGGTTACCATCTGTCTCCCAACCGCTGTTTCAGTGGGTCCCCTCCCCCAACTTTCTCTGAGCCTTCGTGGTCCATGTGACCTGGCCATTTAGTCCATAGTGTGCAAAATGTACCACTCAGAGGTAAAACAACCCAACCCAAATCCTAAAGGAAAAGAAGTAAGACTTGGAGGAAAGAAGCAAAGAGTAAGCCTCTCTCCATCCATCTTTCCATCCTGCCCTCTCTCCATCCATCTATCCATCCTCCTTTGGCATAAGCCAATTGCAAAAGAGCATTGAACACAACGCCTGTTGCTTTTAAAATATAAAACTCACCCCATTCGATAACACTAAGACATTAGAGGAAATCAGACAATCGGCATCAATACCATTACCAAAACTTACCTCACGATTAAAAAAACTGACCTTTTCCAAATCCTCCGGCATCACTTACCTCAGGTAAGAGTTTCTTAGCGATCAGCAGACAGAGAAGGAAACGAATCTTTCCTTCGCTTGATGGTGACCCAGCTGGAACTGACCATCCGACATTCGAGTCACGTCCTCGCTCGTCGATTGGTAAGCGATGGCTTGTCCGTCGGACACCGACACTGTCAACACTACTCTCGTCCTCTCACCGTCGCGTGGGACGCGGGAGGCTGCGGCGTCGACCACGTGACTATCTCTTGCCACATGTGCTGGCTCTCCTCCGTTTGGCTAATCTCTCAGCAGCGATGCCGCGATTCAGCTAGGCCGCAAGAGCCACTGCAAATGGGGGCGAGGGTAGGTTAACTCTTGCGGCGACAATCCGTCACGTACTTCCTGTGGTGGTCCTTTTGCATTTAGATAAAGGCGACGGAAGCCCGGAGAGATAAAGCAAAACACACTTGATCTTTTGGACCAAAAGTCAGATAGGTTTACTACTAGATGTGGATAAGTTCAATGTGCAATGAAGTCTTGTCTATTACAATTTCGTGAATAGAATTAAGTTTAATGGTTTTCCTGTGTGTGGGAATTTTCACACGAATATTTTATTCTTCCCTATAGGGTTCAAGTTTCTATTGGGGTATGCAGCAGATGTAGCTCAGCACAGATAGGCTTGGAGAACTAAATTGCACATTCTGGTTGGACCTCCGTAGCCCATGACTGCTTGAGGATGAGATAATGATATGTGTCTGTCCGTTTAGTTCAGTATGCTGTTGATGAAATTTTCTGTGAATATCGTAGTAGTCCTCTATGCTTTCAATGAGCGTAACAATCGGTTTATCCCATTTTACTGCCAAATGAGGTCTTTGTGACTGTCCATTCAGTCCACTCTGTTACCGACGAGGTCTATGTGACTATCAATTTCGCTTCTTCTACTGCCAAAGAGAATCTTCAAGGGAATCATCAATTTAATCCACTCTCTTATCAGATGATGTCATTTGACTATCAATTTATTCCATTCTAGATGTCTTTTGGCTTGCAATTTATTTAGGATTCTACCAGATGATGCCATTTGATGACTGTCAATTTATTCCATTCTGATGATGCCTTTTGACTCTCAATTTATCCTACTCTATTTGCCAATGTGATCTTGCTATCTATTCGCTGTTATCTTACCACAGACTGTCTATTAATTATTCTCTCTGGCGAAAACAAAAAATTGCGTTCAGGAATGAAATAACCAAACCATTTCGGATCGAATCCTGATCTCTTTGAAGTCATCATTTAGTCCATTTCAGTCTATAAGTCAGTTTAAAATCATAAGTCACTCTTAGTCTGGAAGTTAGTTCAGTTGATGAATTACACTTCAAGCAAATTCAAATGACTCATCTTAATATATGTCTTATTCTTCTGTTGGAAAGTTCGTTCAATTAAATACTGACTTAGGTGTCTGCTGTCGCTACTGGAAACAATATGGTTGCATTTCAAAATAATTTCTAATTCCATTTTTTATATTCGTACACCATTATGAGAAGGAGTTCACAGTCACTGAATGATGACCCTTTTCGACCTGTGATTAGTTTTTTAAATGCAATGTTTATCAGTAAATACAAATCATTAAATTTCTCTCCTTGTAGATCCACAGATACAATTATTTCAGATCTCCTGTGCAACAAAAACGAGAAACTACGACACCAAACGAAATCACAAAAAATCAGTCTTCCACTTCACTTTGTCTTCATTAGAATAAAATTTTCACAGACGTCGTCAGAATCATTTACTTCAAACGTATCAGCTGAACTAGAAAATTATTCCATATACATCTCTCAAGGGAGAGGTGAAATTCAACATTTGCTTTGAACCAAAAAACATCACAAATATTGCCTTCTCTAAAATCCCCAACGACAACAACAAACTCTCAGAAGCGTTCTTTCCTTCATTAAACACTTACATCACACACAACAGCACAAAGTCCAATCCATTTACCTGAAGTACCTCTGCATTTAAATCATTATATACGTCTACTCTCGCTAACAAATACCGTAATTGTTCACGAGAAGCCATATGGATACAAGAGAGTCGTTGGCGACTAGTGAGAGTCTACGTCGTGAACCACATCGAACGATCGAGCGTGCTGGTGTCGAAGAGTGCTCCTAAGCAGTAACACGAACCAGCGAGGTCTGTTCTCCGGCCACCTACCACACCAGCGCAACTAGAATAACAGGGAAAGCAGTGTGCGCAGGCGCTGTCATGTGATCCGACTGAACGTTCTGCCATGTGCCGCGGCGCTGTCTCTTTTGCGGCTTGGTAGCCCGTTTTCCCTATCGAGCGACGATTACTGGAAGGATGGGTCGCTGCTGGTGACGGATGGCCGGTCCCTCTGTGACAGCAGAGAGGAAGGGAAGGGCTGAAACTGCCTTAAGGGATGCTGAAAGAGCAGAAAGGGGAACAGCGTATATGTTGTGGTACAGTCGCTCAAAAAAAAATATCCGAACACTACGGTTGATTACAGAATTCAGAAAAAATATCTGGCAACGATTTTTTTTAGAAATTAGTGATCTGGCAACCTTCGTGTCACGTGAATACAGAATTCAGGAAAAATATCTGGAGCGTGTACAGCAACTGTACACGCTCCAGTTACCGTTCACAGCAAACTGGAGCGTGTGCAGTTACTGCACACGCTCCAGTTTGCTGTACACGGTAACTGCACACGCTCAATATTTCCGTGAGTGAGCCCACACGATCTAGTATCAAAATAATATGACCACCTACAGTCGCTCAAAAAAAATATCCGAACATTACGGTTGATTACAGAATTCAGAAAAAATATCTGGCAACGATTTTTTTAGAAATTAGTGATCTGGTAACCTTCGTGTCACGTGATTACAGAATTCAGGAAAAATATCTGGCAACGATTTTTTTTAGAACTTAGTGATCTGGCAATACACGTGACACGAAGGTTGCCAGATCACTAATTTCTAAAAAAATCGTTGCCAGATATTTTTTCTGAATTCTGTAATCAACCGTAGTGTTCGGATATTTTTTTTTGAGCGACTGTAATTTGGAAGAAAACATCTATCGTTAGGATGAAAGTCCATCACAAATTTTGTTTGGGAATAGTTAAGAGGTTGGTCACCAACTGCATAGGTAGGGAAATTATAGTAATGGTAAGCCTCCGCAGGGAGAAAAGAATTGACCATCGGTCAAATATATAGAGAAAATACACTGATACTGGACAGAGAAATGGAAACATTCACATGCTAAGTCAACGTAGAATGAAACTCAAAGACCCGAAATTTCTACAATAAGCTTTTTATAAGAAAATAAGACTATATAAATTTAAATTTCATTCAGATCTATCTAAAGCTCGATTATTAATAATATTTATTGGGTATTTAAAGAGCAACGGAAGCTCCAACACTTAACAGCAGGAAGGTTAAGCCTAAGAAACTTGTGTAAAAATGACAATTATTGAAAGAATTGTTTGCACCAAATTCTAAACCATAGACTTATTTTCGGTGTCGGCTAGGGCTGTCTCCTCATTGGGAAAACACTCAGTAAAGCTTTGTATAAGAATGAAATATTTTTATATTAGGTGATCCATTTTGAAAAATGTTCTTTGCCGAAACTGGGTTTGGAAAATATTTTCAGTGAATAAATTGCAGGAAAGGTAAAGGTTGCATACTTTTTTTATTACAATGAAGTAGCTTAAAAGTTTTGAAAGTAACAGGGAGAAAGTTCTTTCTTCCTCTTATTTTACTTCCTCTTATTTTCCAGTGTTCTTCCCTCCTCTTATTTTACTTCCTCTTATTTTCCAGTATTCTTCCCTATTACCACAAAGCATTAAAATTATCGAAAGTCATTAACCATCACTAATCTCAAAATTCTAAAAGCAATAGGAAAATAGTTAAAATATGATTTTCTGAAATGCGTTTTGTTTACAATTAAAAAGAATGGGTTGTTAATAAATTGGGTAACATCACTGACAGTACTCACAACACTCCTCACCATACATACACACCACTGATAGTACTCACTACACACACACACCACTGATTGTACTCACTACACACACACCAATGACTTCCCTTACCACACACACACACCAATGACTTCACTTACCACACACACACACACCAATGACTTCACTTACCACACACACACCAATGACTTCACTTACCACAAAACACACTAATGAATGCACCCATCACAAACGCACACCGTTGATTGCACTCACTACACACACTGCTGATTGCACTCACCACAAAACACACTAATGAATGCACCCATCACAAACGCACACCGTTGATTGCACTCACTACACACACTGCTGATTGCACTCACCACATACACCAATGACTTTACTCATCACACACACCGTTGATTGCTCTCACCACATAAATACCACTGACTGCACTCACCACATAAATACCACTGACTGCACTCACCACATAAATACCACTGACTGCACTCACCACACAAATACCACTGACTGCACTCACCACACATACATCTGACTGCACTCTCAACAAACACATTATTTACTACACTCACAATAAAACATCATCGACTGTACTCTCATTTACTTACCCACACACCACTGACTGCACCATCACACACACCACTCATTGTAATATCCATATACACCACTGATCGCAATCATTACTGATAGGTCGGAGACATATTGATATTTATTTTTCTTTTCATTTTTGATACACTATTCTAGTGCAATCATTTTAGTGTCTGATATTGGGTTGGGTTGTTTTACCTCTGAGCGGCACTTTTTCGCACACCATGGGCTAAATGTCCAGGTCACAAGGACCCCAAAGGCTCAGAGAAGGTTGGGGGAGGGGACCCACTGGAACAGCTGTTGGGAGACAGATGGTAGCCTCCCATGAAGACCATCCAGCGTGTTCTTTAACGTGCACAGGGTATGGCTCTCCCGCACACGGGGCAACGGCTTAACGTCCCATCCGACGGACAGCGGCCTCTTCCAAGCCCATCGGTGTCCCCTACTGAACGTGGGCAGGGCAGGGAGTTTTGAGGAGATAGTCTCAACGCTGACCCAGCTGGGACTCGAACCTGGGAATTGCAGATTATGAGCCTGGCACGCTACCGACTGAGCCACCCCCGCCCCTGCAAGAAACTTTACCACCTCTCTTTCTTTTGCTTTCTTCAAGTCCAATTTTTGGGAGACCCACTGGACTAATTTTAGACCTGATTTCAGGTGGAAATTTTAAGATAGATATCTCTGAATTAGAGAGATATTTAACTTATGCTTAAACTGTAACTAGGCTAAATTTACCAAAATTTTGCATTGTTTTGGGGAAAATCACGACCAGAGAAATTTGAAGTGGGTACTTCCTGTATTTGTTTCCGTGTGCACCTAGCAGAATCCAGTCCTCGTTCCTGAGAAGAGTCTTCATTTACGGTATGGTTACTTTGATTTGGATCTTAACCGAATGTTGTCACTTTAACTTTAATTTAGATTGTTTAAGTGGAATTGGTGTACTAAAATATGATTGAAATGTAAAATTATCCACCACTGACTGCAATATCCACACACACACCGCTGGTTATAGTCACCACACATTCTACTTATTACACACATTCACATCACACACACACCACTTCTTTCATCTTTCACCTTTCTTCCACTTCTTCACACCACTTCCTTCATGCTTTCACCTCACAGACACCACTGACTGTACTCATCATATACACACACAAAACTGCACTCACCATACTGACTGAACTCATCACATGAGCACAGTGCTGACTGCACTCACTGCAGACACCACTGACTGTATTCGCTACATAAGCAAAATACTCACCACACACACATTACTAACTGTATTCACCACACACACATTACTAACTGTATTCACCACACACACACACCATTGACTGTACTCACCACACACACACACACACACACACCATTGACTGTACTCACCACACACACACACACACCATTGACTGTACTCACCACACACACACACACACACACCATTGACTGTACTCACCACACACACACCATTGACACTATTCACCACACACACACACACCATTGACTGCACTCACCAAATTCATACATTAGTAACTGCACTCACAACAAATGCACAACTGACTGCATTAATCACACAGGCACACCACTAACTGTACTCACCAAACACACACAGACTGATTGCACTCATCTCATACACATTACTGACTGCACTCCCAACAAATACACCAATGATTGCACTTATCACACCCACCACTGACTGCATTCATCAAATGCACATCACTGACTACATTCACCACACATACACAAAACTGACTGTCCTCATCATACACACTCACTACACTCATGACACACACACACAGCAATAAGTAAACTCATTACACACACCACTAACTGCACTCCTCACACTCACACAATTAACAGAACACAATTTAGAAAGTACTACTGACTGCTCAACCCACACACACACAAATCACACACCACCACAACACTAATTATTCTCCACACATTCACCTCATTGCCACACCGCTATACACCATCTTATATATGCCAAAAGAAAGACCATTTATTTTTGAAATAAAAAGTAAATAAATGGAAATTCAAATTAAAAACGGTCAAGGAAATTAATATACAATTCAATTTTTATATCGATACTTTCTAAATATATAATTTTTCATAACATTTAATTTTTTTTCGATATAAATATTTTATAATATTTTTATAGTACTTAATTCTCTCTTTTATAGTACTTAATTTTTTTTCGATATAAATATTTTATAATATTTTTATAGTACTTAATTCTCTCTTTTATAGTACTTAATTTTTTTTTCGATATAAATATTTTATAATATTTTTATAGTACTTAATTCTCTCTTTTATAGTACTGAATTTTAGTACTATAAAATTTATTTTAAATACTATAAAAGTACTATAATAATTATTATAGTACTTTTATAATACTTAATTCTAGTTATATATTCACTTCAAATAATAAAGAAACCGTCATAAACAAAACAAAAGGAATAGTAATTAAATAACAACATGGAAAGCTACAAAATATTAAAAATCAAAATTTGCGTGGAGCCGCTACTTTTCCACACCACTCCCCTCCAGGGATAAATGTATTCCTTCCTCTTTGAAAACTGAATCAGACGACTCTCTCGTCAAAAGGCTCGACATTCCTCCGGATCCAATTGATCAGTCCTCTCCTCTTCCTTGTGTGCTGCTTCATTTAAGAAGAGTCTCTCTGCTATCTTCATTTCCACAGAACTAATCAATTCGGATGTCGCCATAACCACGGGCTAATCAGGGAAGGGTTTGTCCTTGCGGTGTGGTGAAGTTGCGGTGACTGATGCCCGATGACACAGGTTGGTAGCAGGGGCGGGATCAGCGGAGGTTAATGAAGTTAAAAGTTCTTCGCGTTCTTGGAGAAGTGAAGAGAGATAATTACAAATATGCATGTTTGACAAAATAAAGCGCAGTTATCTGATTTCATCTTCAAGTGTTCATCGTTCGCTTATACTGCAAATAACACTAGAGGTCTCGACCCAATTATTTTGAATTTTGTCACAAGGATTCTTTATATAAAAGTACATCTCGAGTACATGGAGTTGGGATGTTTTATCTCTGATCCATACTTTTTTCTATCCAAATAGCCTAATCAGAATGACCCAAAGAGATCGGTTGGGTTAGGTTGTTTTACCTCTGAGTGCATTTTTTGCACACAATAATCAAAATGGCCAGGTCACAAGGACCCCGAAGGCTCATAAAAGGTTGGGGGACGGGGGACTCACTGGAACAGCTGTTAGGAGACAGATGGTAACCTTCCGTCAACTGCACTCAGCACGCACACACACACACGCTTCATCAGTTTTCGAAGAGGCTTCACACAACGTCATCAGTTTTCAAAGAGGAAGGAATACATTTATCCCTGGGTTGGGTTGTTTTACCTCTGAGCGGCACTTTTTTGCACACCATGGGCTAAATGGCCAGGTCACATGGACCCCGAAGGCTCAGAGAAGGTTGGGGGAGGGGACCCACTGGAACAGCTGTTGAGAGACAGATGGTAGCCTCCCGTCAAGGCCATCCAGCGTGTTCTTTAACGTGCACAGGGTATGGCTCTCCCGCACACGGGGCCACGGCTTAACGTCCCATCCGACGGACGGCGGCCTTTCCAAGCCCATCGGTGTCCCCTACTAACCGTGGGCAGGACGGGGAATTTTGCGGAGATAAATCTCAACGCTGACCCAGCTGTGTATCGAACCTGGGAACTACAGATTACGAGCCTTGCCCCTTTCATAGGCCGAGTGTGACATCCGTATCATGCCCGTTTGTTTAAGACGCGTGTTTCCGTCCTATCCGAAAGATGCTTGATCTAATTCAATGTGTCCATAAACGAATGTGTTCATTATGATATCTTTCCTTCTCATCCAGCATTATCAGTGAGGAAATATCTGGTCCAAAACCAAATCAAAACGATGTAACTCACCCTATGAAAGGGGCCCATTTTGATGACGTAGAGCACATAAAGAGGCGTAGTATAGAGAGCCATAAAAAATATTCCCAAAGAGGACTTCCCTAAATTCTCCGTTTGGAAGCATGGAAATCGAGAATGGAGAAGTGCGTTAGGGCCAACAGGGAATATTTGATGGATACAATTTTTCATTTATTTAATTTTTCAATCATAAAAGTTTTATTAACGTAGTCGCTTTTCCGACTGCGTTGTGGTTCATTCCAAGTCAGGTTGGGTTGGGTTCTTTGACCTCTGAGCGGCACTTTTTTGCACACCATGGACTAAATGGCCAGGTTACATGGACCCCGAAGGCTCAGAGAAGGTTGTGGGAGGGGACCCACTGGAATAGCTGTTGGGAAACAGATAGTTATCTCCCGTCAAGGCCAACCAGCATGTTCTTTAACGTGCACAGGGTATGTTACTTCCGCATACGGGTCTACGGCTTAAGTCCCATCCGACGGAAGGCGGCCTTTCCAAGCCCATCGGTGTCCCCAACTGACCGTGGACAGGGCGGGAAATTTTGCGGAGGTAAATCTCAACGCTGACCCAGCTGGGACTCGAACCTGGGAACTGAAAATTACGAACCTGGCGCGCTACTGACTGAGCCACCCCCGCCCCTCATTCCAAGTCAATCCAGTCTCTTATTCCTCCCTCTCCCCTCCTCTAATAGTTTATCTCTGCAAAATTTCTCGCATTGCCCATGATCAGTAGATCATGTGATAATATTGTTGATGGGCCTGGAAAGCCTGGAAAGTCCTGTGTCCGTCGGATGGGACGTTAAGCCGTGGCCCCGTGTGCGGAAGAGAGCCATACCCTGTGCACGTTAAAGAACATACTGGATGGCCTTGACGGGAGGCTACCATCTGTCTCCCAACAGCTGTTCCAGTGGATCCCCTCCCCCAATCTTTTCTGAGCCTTCGGGGGTCCTTGTGACCTGTCCATTTAGTCCATTATGTGCAAAAAGTGCTGCTCAGATATAAAACAACTCAACCCTGTAATTGTTTATTGTTTTTTCTACATCCGGGCCTGTTACTGCGCGTGATCCTAAAGCTGATCACAAAATTGACCCACAAAGAGTCTTAAACAGATTTATGAAACTAAAGAACATTTTAATTTTTAATTTTACAAACTGAATTTTTTTTGCCGAGAGAATGAAAAAACTTTCCGTCCGGAATTAACAGAAATCGAAATCATAGTCGATCCCTGACGGGTAGGAAATGAAATTCTTTTCCCCCCTCAACCACGTGAAGAAATGCATCCGTCGGAATCCATCTCCCATGTACCCGGTTGCATGATTCATTCCATTCACGGGGCAAACATCTGCTCGATCAACATCAGATGCAAACTCCTCAACTACTGAGACGACGAAACGGAAAAGCTATTTATAAACTCACGTGCCACCACGATGGATGTCTAACCAATGGGCGGAGAATGCGAATACATCTCGTAACTCTCCCCCTCCCCCGCCCACTCCCTTACCTCCTCTTCGAGTAATGACAGACTGCAATGATGACTTTCCACTCCCCCTTTTATGATGAATGAACTCAGAAGCGTTTGAGCTCCTGTAAAATGGTCCAACGAGATTAATGCTTAACCTATTCAGCTGGATAATAGATGTATGTGTGTCTAAGGCTACCTTCGTTATTCCACTAATGAGTTAGGTTAGTAGTTGATGATAGTCGTCATCTCTCCGTTTACCGTTTTAGGTAAATGGGTCAAAGCATGTTTTATGCAGTTGAGTGGATGAATATGTTTTGACAATGTATGGACACCATGCGTTTCATTTGATAAGAGCAGAAAGTTGGAAAGAACCCTTCGTTAGTTCCACATGGACTTATTCTGCTAATGGGTTTCTATCGGAAGCGAATTCAACTCTATACTACTCGCTCATTTTGTTCCTAATATGCAGATGGAAAGACTCTCAGACCTATCACTGAAAACACTTTAACGGCGGAAGTCACGGAGGCATTAGTTAAGTAATATTTTAATGAGGGAGCAAGTGGGCATCTATGGAATAAACTTGAATTCTACAAAGATGGCGTAAATTTGATTGATGTTTTAAAAAATTAACGTAGTTTGGTTGTATTTTGCTAGGGTTGGGTTGTTTTACCTCTGAGCGGCACTTTTTTGCACACCATAGGCTAAATGGCCAGGTCACATGGACCCCGAAGGCTCAGAGAAGGTTGGGGGAGGCGACCCACTGAAAGAGTTGTTGGGGGACAGATGGTAGCCTCCCGTCAAGGCCATCCAGCGTGTTCTTTAACGTGCACAGGGTATGGCTCTCCCGTACACGGGACCACGGCTTAACGTCC
Organism: Ryuthela nishihirai; assembly: GCA_038380435.1. NCBI lineage: Eukaryota > Metazoa > Arthropoda > Arachnida > Araneae > Heptathelidae > Ryuthela > Ryuthela nishihirai. Next base: position 35,655 of record JAWZYU010001082.1, on the reverse strand, counting down.
CATCCGACGGATGACGGCCTTTCCAAGCCCATCGGTGTCCCCTACTGACCGTGGGCAGGGCGGGGAATTTTGCGGAGATAAATCTCAACGCTGACGCAGCTGGGACTCGAACCTGGGAACTACAGATTACGAGCCTGGCGCGCTACCGACTGAGATATCCCCGCCCCTGTATTTTGCTATCTAGCTATTCTAAAGTAGTTGGTTAAAGAGGAATTGACGAAGTTGTATCCATGTACTGTCGCTCAAATAACTACCCGAACACTATGGTTGACTAGAGAATTTAGAAAAAATATCTAGCAACGATTTTTTTTAGAAATTAGTGATCTGGCAACCTTCGTGTCACGTGACAAGTTTTTATCTTAGACAAGAAAAAAGTCTTTGTCTAAGATAAAAATAGCCTTAAAACATGCAGAGTTATACAACTGCAATTCGTAAACTTGAATAACCCATCCGCAAGAAAAATGTACATTTGTTTTCACTCCCATGAGAAAACGTTAAAATGATATTGTTAAAACAGATGAATGTGCTGCAATGAGTTTGTGATGGGCGTGTCATGAACGCTCGTGTGTGCTTCTGCGTGAGAATTAATTAATCAACGAATTAGAACCGATCTGAAATATAGGAAAGATAGAGGTGTGTTGTTGAAGTTGTGAGATCCAAAAGGAGCATAATTAAGAGTCTGTGCACGATAGTTTAACGAATAAATGTTTTTACATGGTGTGTGCGCCGGAGGGACTACTTTAATGGTATGGATTATGTTGGTAAGCTGGTGTATAAAAAGGAAAATATTGACGTCTTGTGCATGGTGATCAACGAATGAAAAGAATTAGCTCTAAAAAAAAACCAGTACACTTAGTCGTAGTTTTGTGTATAGTTATTTAGTTATTTAGGAATTTAATAAATTCTTCTGAAAGCTTATCTTTGTATTATTATAGAGTTTCGTGCCGGTTGACTTAGTTTGTTTAAAAATGATTTTATCTATACTTTTGTGATAAATTGCGTTTATCACAAAAGTAGTGGTTAGCACGCTTGGCTACTGATCTAAGGGACCTGGGTTCGAGCCCCGGGTAAGGCATGGATGTATGTGTCGTTTTTCTGCTGAGGTCCTGCCATCCTCTCAGACCTTCTACTATGGCATATAAACTGACAGGCTCCTGTCAGACCTCTGTGGCAAGCAGCTGCTTGAGGGGATATTTATTTTTATTATTTATTTATTGTTGTTTTATTGACCAATTTTAACTTCAACTCACGCTCGGTGCTCATCCATTTTTAATTTGCAACAATATTTTCACAAGTGTTGGTTCTTTCTGAGTTAGAATAAAGCAAATAAGACTGTCCATTCCACTTTATATTTGGTTTCGTAAATTCATAAAACGCCTTCAATAGTAATCACAGGAGATATCCTGCACCGTGCAACTCATGAACAATTAGCTGAGAAAATTTTATAGGCGCCGTAAGTGGGGCTCGAATCCATGTCTCCAGTTACAGGTCTAAGTGAGGCTCGAATCCATGTCTCCAGTTACAGGTCTAAGTGGAGCTCGAATCCATGTCTCCAGTTACAGGTCTAAGTGGTGCTCGAATCCATGTCTCCAGTTACAGGTCTAAGTGGTGCTCGAATCCATGTCTCCAGTTACAGGTCTAAGTGGTGCTCGAATCCATGTCTCCAGTTACAGGTCTAAGTGGAGCTCGAATCCATGTTTTCAGTTACAGGTCTAAGTGGTGCTCGAATCCATGATTTCAGTTACAAGTCTAAGTGGGGCTCGAATCCATGTCTCCAGTTACAGGTCTAAATGTAGCTCGAATCCATGTCTCCAGTTACAGGTCTAAGTGGAGCTCGAATCCATGTTTTCAGTTACAGGTCTAAGTGGTGCTCGAATCCATGATTTCAGTTACAAGTCTAAGTGGAGCTCGAATCCATGTCTCCAGTTACAGGTCTAAGTGAGGCTCGAATCCATGTCTCCAGTTACAGGTCTAAGTGGAGCTCGAATCCATGTCTCCAGTTACAGGTCTAAGTGGTGCTCGAATCCATGTCTCCAGTTACAGGTCTAAGTGGTGCTCGAATCCATGTCTCCAGTTACAGGTCTAAGTGGTGCTCGAATCCATGTCTCCAGTTACAGGTCTAAGTGGTGCTCGAATCCATGTCTCCAGTTACAGGTCTAAGTGGAGCTCGAATCCATGTTTTCAGTTACAGGTCTAAGTGGTGCTCGAATCCATGATTTCAGTTACAAGTCTAAGTGGGGCTCGAATCCATGTCTCCAGTTACAGGTCTAAGTGGAGCTCGAATCCATGTCTCCAGTTACAGGTCTAAGTGGAGCTCGAATCCATGTTTTCAGTTACAGGTCTAAGTGGTGCTCGAATCCATGATTTCAGTTACAAGTCTAAGTGGAGCTCGAATCCATGTTTTCAGTTACAAGTCTAGGTGAGGCTCGAATCCATGTCTCCAGTTACAGGTCTAAGTGGTGCTCGAATCCATGTCTCCAGTTACAGGTCTAAGTGGTGCTCGAATCCATGATTTCAGTTACAAGTCTAAGTGAGGCTCGAATCCATGTCTCCAGTTACAGGTCTAAGTGCAGCTCGAATCCATGTTTTCAGTTACAGGTCTAAATGGTGTTCGAATACGTGTTTTCAGTTACAGGTCTAAGTGGTGCTCGAATCCATGTCTCCAGTTACAGGTCTAAGTGGTGCTCGAATCCATGTCTCCAGTTACAGGTCTAAGTGGTGCTCGAATCCATGTCTCCAGTTACATGTCTAAGTGGTGCTCAAATACATGTCTCCAGTTACAGGTCTAAGTGGTGCTCGAATCCATGATTTCAGTTACAAGTCTAAGTGATCTCGAATTCATGTCTCCAGTTACAGGTCTAAGTGGTGCTCGAATCCATGTCTCCAGTTACAGGTTTAAGTGGGGCTCGAATCCATGTCTCCAGTTACAGGTCTAAGTGGTGCTCGAATCCATTTCTGCAGTTACATGCTAGGCGTTGTGACAACTAAACTATCAGCGGCGACCTGACTTTTTTCATCTAATGTAACTTAATTCAGGAAAAAATCCTTAAGTCACATTAGCTTAAAAAATAGGAAACCGCTGATAGTTTAATAGCCAGAACACCCGCCATGCAACTGAAGAGTCGTGGGAGCGAGTTTCACTCACAGCAAAACACTTAGGCGTAAACTGGAAGGAGAGCTGTGTACCAATCCCCAGTGATGATGCACAGAACCGGCCAGGTCTAGCACCTAATGTCCGACCCCGCCTTCTCGTGGTGCAGGCCGTTAATACCTTTCAAAAGAGATATTCTCTTTTGGAAGGAAACGGAAGGGGAGGGCTGCCAGTTCAGTATGGCCTACTGATCTGGTCATCTATGGCCACTTTTTTCTTTTTTTCAACCCTGCTGAGGAGTGGTCAACTTCACCGGGCCCTGGTGCTGACCATTTATACCTACTAGACTGGACTTGTTTATGGATTTGAGCTTGATTATGGATCCTGGACTTGCTGCACTGGTGGGCCTCTGTTGAGGGAGAGTCTGCCGCTGTGTTTTCTGTTTGCTTCTGGGTTGCCAGCTCTAAGTGAACAGAGGCATGGGATACCTTATATCAGCTGGTGGATAATCCTAATCAGAGGCCATCGCAGGTACCTGAACCTTACTTAGCTAGTTGGGCATCGTCAAGCCTAAACTGGAGTAATGTGTCTCAGGCAGGCCATATGGTTCTTGAAAAAGTCCACTTGAAAAGGTGGTGCCTGAAGTTCCTACCAGCATCGGTGACTTCAGCCTTTAGCGGAGGAGGAACAGGTCTTTGCCCCATGCCTGCGATCAGGGGGCTGTTTGATATTGTTGGCTTTACCAATCTCAATAAACCTAATTTCTTTAAAAATCCTACTAATCATTTTCTCTCTGCAGGAACGTGGAACGTGAGGACATTACATAGAGATTATTCTCTTGATGTTCTCATGCAGGAATTCCAGTGCTATAACCTAGATATTCTAGGCTTGCAAGAGACCAGATGGACAGGTAAAGGTGAGATACTTAAAAATAACTTTAAATTTCTCTTTACAGGGAGGGAGGATGGAAAGCATCACCAAGGCGTGAGTCTGCTGCTCAGCAGACATGCTAGTGATGCTCTTCTAGGATATGAGTGCATTAATGAAAGGTTTCTTACAGCAAAATTTCAGACAAGCATTAAAGACTTGAATGTTATCTGCTGTTATGCCCCCACTGAGGATTCTGATGAGGATGAGAAGGATAGGTTTTACAGACAACTTCAGGATATTTTGAATTCTGTCAAGAAAGGAGATATTACCCTTGTTCTTGGTGACTTCAATGCCAAAGTTGGTACCGACTCTGACCTTTGGGGAGGAGTAATAGGCCCTTTTGGTATTGGTAGCTGCAATGGCAATGGGCAACGTCTCCTACAGGTAAGTAAACTAAATGGTTTCAGAATAACTAACACATATTACAAACACAGCGACATACATAAATACACATGGGTTTCACCTGATGGGCTGCATAGGAATATGATTGATTATATATTAATTAACAGCAAATGGGCTAGTTCTGTTAGAAATACCAGGGCATATAGGGCAGCTGAAATTGGATCTGACCATTACCTTGTTAAAAGTGTCTTGCAACTTAAACTTAAAAAGTGTTGTGCTAGGGTTAAAAAATTTACCTTTAATACTGAAGCTCTGAAAGACCCAGTTATAGCTAAAGCTTACCATGATAGGTTACTTAGTCATTATGACAGTCATGGTTTGCTTAATACTGAAGTTGAGGAAGAATGGGGCCATTTTGAACAGGCTTTTTTGGAAACTAACAGTACTCTTTTAGGGAAAAAGGAGCAGAGGAGGCAGAATTATTTAAGTGATAAGGCACTTGAGCTTATTTCAGAAAGAAGGAACTGCAGGAATGTCCTTAATCAGTACCCTACTAGTCCTAATAGAAAGCATTACAAAGAACTTAATAAACGTGTAAAGAATCAGTTAGCTACTGATAAGAATCTTTGGCTTGATGGCCTTGCTGACAAAGCTGAGGAAGCAGTTAGACAGCACAACAGCAGAGAGCTGTACCAGATAGTTAATGTTTTGTGTGGTAGAAAACGAACAGGTATACAGGGATTGAAGGATAAACAAGGCAAGGTTATAGAAGGTGAGGATTCTGTCATGGCTAGGTGGGCTGAGTATTTCAGTGATGTTCTAAACATTGTGGTTAGTTCTACCCCCATTGTTTGCAATGATGATAGATGCATTGTTGGCTTTAATATTGGCCCTATAACACAATCTGAAGTTAGTTTGGCTATTTCTAAACTTAAACTTGATAAATCCCCAGAGGTGGATGAAATTACTACGGAAATGCTTAGAGCTGGGAATGTTTCTGTTACCATTTGGATGACTGAAATTTTGAATAACTTTTATGATAAAGGCATGGTTCCTAAGGATTTTACCAGAGCTATTATTATCCCTATTTTCAAAAAAGGTGATCGCAGTTCTTGTGATAACTATAGGGGTATCAGCCTACTCTCCGTTCCAGGTAAAGTTCTTTCCATGATTGTGCTTAATAGAATTAAGAATCTGGTTGACAGGCAATTGCGTGATGAGCAATGTGGATTCAGAAGTGGTAGGGGATGTGTAGATCAGATATTTTCACTTAGGCAGATTCTTGAGAAATGTTTAGTTTCAGAAACCTTTGGTTGCTAGCTTTGTTGATTTCAAAAAGGCTTTCGACTCTGTTGATCGTCATAATTTGTGGTTGATTGTGAGATCATATGGTATACCAGACAAGTTAGTTAACATAATGAAAGCTCTCTATAATGAGTCATGTTTGAGAGTTGGTAAGGCTTGTAGCAATTGGTTTAGCATTACTTCTGGTGTTCGACAAGGGTGCATTTTGTCTCCTTTTCTCTTTAGTTTGGTTGTTGATTATGTTATGCGAAATTCACTTCAAGGGAAAGCTTTGGCTTTAAATGGGCTGGAGATACGAAAATCTCTGATTTAGATTATGCTGATGATTTAGCCCTTTTGGCAAATGATGTTGATGAGATGAACTCTTTCATTCGAACTGTTGATGAGACTGGTAGTACAGTAAGTTTGGTTATAAACAGAGAGAAAACTAAAGTGATGAAAATTGGTCAGGCAGGTTGTGATTCAGTTAATCTGAATGGTTGCAGTCTTGAGCAGGTGTCACAGTTTAATTACCTTGGGAGCTGCTTAACTGATACTGGTGATGTGCGGCATGAGATTAACAGACGAATAGGTATTGCTGCCGGGACTTTTAAAAATCTATGGAGATTGTGGAGAAATAGGCGTATACACCTAAAGACTAAAATTAGACTGTATAATAGTTTGGTTCTTTCTAGGGTTAGTTATGGTAGTGAAACTTGGACGCTGTGTAAGCAAGATAACAGGAAACTAGATGCTTTTGATTCTAGATGCTTACGCAGTATCTTGGGTATTAGGTGGTTTAACTTTGTAACTAATGATGAGGTTAGGCAAAGGAGTCTGCAACCTCCTTTAAGCAGCATATTGTGCAGAGAGAGACTCCGCTGGTTTGGCCATGTTGCCCGTATGGATAATTATAGATTGGCGAATAGGGTTATGAACAGTGTGCCTGGAGGCCTCAGAAGGAGGGGGAGACCTAGGATGCGGTGGGCAGACAATGTCAAACAGGACCTTGTTAGAATTGTTGTACAGTGGCCGGATGCAGCAGATGTAGCTCAGGACAGATATGCTTGGAGAATTAAACTGCGCGGTCTGGTTGGACCTCCGTAGCCCATGGCTGCTTGAGGATGATGATGATGATTTCACACTCCAGGCGATAAAAAAAAAATATTATTCTAAACTCTTCTACAACTTATTTCCATTTCCGAGAAATTAATTGATTAACCAGCTTTAAGGAAAACATTTCTTCGAATAACAAACCGTGAAGTTGGGCGTGGGTGGCTCAGTCGGGAGCGCGCCAGGCTTGTAATCTGTAGTTCCCAGGTTCGAGTCCCAGCTGGGTCAGCGTTGAGATTTATCTCCGCAAAATTCCCCGCCCTGCCCACGGTCAGTAGGGGACACCGATGGGCTTGGAAAGGCCGCCGTCCGTCGGATGGGACGTTAAGCCATGGCCCCGTGTGCGGGAGAGCCATACCCTGTGCACGTTAAAGAACACGCTGGATGGCCTTGACGGGAGGCTACCATCTGTCTCCCAACAGCTGTTCCAGTGGGTCCCCTCCCCCAACCTTCTCTGAGCCATCGGGGTCCATGTGACCTGGCCATTTAGCCCATGGTGTGTAAAAAAGTGCCGCTTAGAGGTAAAACAACCCAACGTTAAAGAACACGCTGGATGGCCTTGACGGGAGACTACCATCTGTCTCCCAACAGCTGCTCGAATCCATGTCTCCAGTTACAGGTCTAAGTGGGGCTCGAATCCATGTTTTCAGTTACATGTCTAAGTGGTGCTCGAATCCATGTCTCCAGTTACAGGTCTAAGTGGTGCTCGAATCCATGTCTCCAGTTACCCTCCCCCAACCTTCTCTGAGCCGAATCCCCTCCCCCAACCTTCTCTGAGCCGAATCCCCTCCCCCAACCTTCTCTGGGCCTTCGGGGTCCATGTGACCTGGCCATTTAGCCCATGGTGTGCAAAAAAGTGCCGCTCAGACCCAACCGTTAAGATAACTGCAGCTTTCTTAAACATTAAAACAAACTCCCAAACGAAACAACTACCGAGCTTTGCCCACAGTTGGGGATGATGAGAGCTTCTATTATTATTAAGTGCGGGAATTAGTGTCTCTGAAAATACCTTAAGCAAGCACTTACCGGGATCTTAGCAAAACTTTTCCCCCACACCAGGAGTCTCTCTGATAGTTAAAGAAGAACACGACTCCTCTCTTTCGGCACATTGCTCCCAAGTGGGCGAGACTATATCATCACCACTAAAAGGTCTGCCAGTTCAGAGAATGCAACATTTGAACTTCTCGCAGTAGCAGTATTACCGAAGCAGTAACATCGACGCTTGGTAATCCCCTACGGGCGCAATTAGCTAGAATTACAAATGCGTGGATAGCGTTGGCTTAGTTAATTATAGCAGCGGCATTTTGAGTGCAGTGGACAAAGGATCGCCGTACGTGTTTGCTAATGCTTCAGCTATTAGGAATGTAGTACGTGCCAGAAGGTTCCAGGGACAAAGGAAAGGATACATTCAGGTCTTAGCCGTTTATTACGAAGCTTTGTCGCAAAGTCTGAACGCCGTTTAGAGATAGTGAAATTTGTGAAATTTTGTTTGAGGAGTTCGTTGTTTTTTGTTGCAAGCATGTCATATTTCTAGAAGACTAGATTTCTATTGATTTCTTTCAGCCTGGGGAGGAAATGTTGGAATGCCTCCTATGAGTGATAAAATTTTTGCTCTGGTAGTTTGCCTCTTCCTAGTAATTGCTCACTTTCCTAGTAGTGCTTCTCTGTAGTTGCACTCTTTAATTTGATTTTGAATAAGTTAAGGATTGATTCGGTTGGGAACTTTGGTGTTTAAAACGGTTTAAAGTAAAAAAAAAAGGTTATAAGGTTATTAAGTGATATTATAAAAAGCATCGGTTAATTTTAAGTATTTCCAGTGGAGAAAGTGGTGCAAATATGCGATTTAACTTCTTCAGATTAAATTTTGGTTTATAGAGATGAAAAAAATTCTCTTTAACCCTTTCAGACACGAATTTTGTTTTATGTAGCTGCAAGACTTATCTTTAACCGCTTTAGAGCGGAGTTTTGGTTTATAGAGGTATAAAAATGCTCTTTAACTCTTTCAGTCCGAATTTCGGTTTATAGAGGTGCAAGACCTACCTTTAACCCCTTGAGTCCTTAGGTTTGGTTTATAGAGGTGCAAGACCTATCTTTAACCCCTTGAGACCTTAGGTTTGGTTTATAGAGGTGCAAAAATGCTCTTTGACCCTTCAGTCCGAATTTTGGTTTATAGAGGTGCAAAACCTATCTTTAACCCCTTGAGACCTCAGGTTTGGTTTATAGAGAGCAAAAAAGTTTTTAAGAGCAAAAATGCTCTTTAACATTTTCAGACCCGAATTTTGTTTTTATGGAAGAAAAAACCGTTTTCCTTTAAATAGTCTTTATTTGTTATGACCAAAGGAAGAAGTTAGAAAAAATTATATTTTAACATCATTTCAGTGAAATTTAGAATTTACGTTTTTAATGCTTAAAACCGTCTCAAGGGTTGCAAAATTCTGAAATTTCAGAAAGCAGTAAAAAGGAATATTAAAGAAAATAATGAAGACTTACATGCACTTTGTCATGATAAACACATAAGATAAATGGTACCTATGAAATATAGCAAAGCAGTTCTTGTTGCATGTCAGGCACAGTTACTTTCAACATTAGTGTGTGTTATTTCTATTGCATTCATAGATCGCCACAAATTCCAGTCCTGTGTACTAAACACTGGTCTACACGTTTCAAACATTGAAAGACCGCATGCTTCCTGTATTTAAACAAATCCTGTAAAGTACATTATAATATATTTCGGGTCTGAAGGGGTTAAGATACACCGAAGAGTCAAAACATTATGACCACCTGCCTAATATGATGTTGGTCCTCAACGTCCTGCCAAAACACCTCTTACCCGGCGAGACGGGGCGGGAATGGCTCAGTCGGTAGCGCACCAGACTCGTAATCTGTAGTTCCCAGGTTCGAGTCCCAGCTGGGTCAGCGTTGAGATTTATCTCCGCAAAACTCCCCGCCCTGCCCACGGTCAGTAGGGGACACCGATGGGCTTGGAAAGGCCGCCGTCCGTCGGATGGGACGTTAAGCCGTGGCCCCGTGTGCGGGAGAGATATACCCTGTGCACGTTAAAGAATACGCTGGATGGCCTTGACGGGAGGCTACCATCTGTCTCCCAACAGCTGTTCCAGTGGGTCCCCTCCCCCAACCTTCTCTGAGCCTTCGGGGTCCATGTGACCTGGCCATTTAGCCCATGGTGTGCAAAAAAGTGCCGCTCAGAGGTAAAACAACCGAAACAACAACCCGGCGAGACATGGACGCTACAAGATTTCTGAAGGTGTCTTGTGGTATCTGGTATCAACACGTTACCAGCAATCCTTTAACTCTTGTAAGTAACGTGGTTGAACTGCCTCAGATCGGATATGCTGTTCCAACACAAACCACAGATGCTCGATTGAATTTGGAAATCAGGACAGTACCTGGAAGTCTTCATCATGATCCGCAAACCATTTTCGAACAATCCGGGCAGTTTGGCATGGTGCATTATCCTGCTGAAAGAAGGCATTACTAGAGGGGTATACCGTTGCCATGAAAGGATGTACCTGGTGGCAGTGATGTTTAGGTAGGTGATAGACGTCATAGTTTCCTGCACATGAATGAGTGGACTCAGGGTTTCCCAGCAGAACATTGCCCAAAGCATTACACTTCTTCCACCGCCTTGTTTTCGTCCCATGGTGCATCCTGGTGCGAACACTTCGCCAGGTAAACGACGCACACGTACCTGGCCGTCCACATGGTGCAACAGGAAACGAGATTCATCGGACCAGACGACCTTCTTCCAATCATTCAAGGTCCAGTTTTGATGCTCCTCTGCCCATTGTAGGCGTTTTCGACGGTGAACCGAGGTTAACATGGGCACTCTGGGTGACCTGCAGCTACGCAGCCCCATTTTCAACAGAGTTTGATGTACTATATGTTGTGACACATTACTCCCGTCACCAGCACTCAAATTACGGGCGAGTTGCGCCACAATATCCCTTCTGTTGGCTCGTATCATACGGAATAGCCTTCGCCGCCTCTAGTATCGATCTCCGCAAAATTCCCCGCTCTGCCCACGGTCAGTAGGGGACACCGATGGGCTTGGAAAGGTCGCCGTCCGTCGGATGGGACATTAAGCCGTGGCCCCGTGTGTGGGAGAGCCATACCCTGTGCACATTAAAGAACACGCTGGATGGCCTTGACGGGAGGCTACCATCTGTCTCCCAACAGCTGTTCCAGTGGGTCCCCTACCCCAACCTTCTCTGAGCCTTCGGGGTCCATGTGACCTGGCCATTTCGCCCATGGTGTGCAAAAAAGTGCCGCTCAGAGGTAAAACAACCCAACCCAACCCTCTAGTATCGATGAGCTGTGGTCAGCCCACACCTTGTCAGCGGTTCGTGGTTTTTCCCACCTCAGACCACTTTTCGAAGGTACTAACCACGGCTGACCATGAGCACTCCACAAAATTTGCCTTCTCGGACATGCTCTGACCCAGTCATCTGGCCATTGCAATTTGGCTTTTGTCAAACACACTTAAGTCCGCTGCCTTTCCCATCTGAAGAACAAGATTAACACTGATTAACAGAGCTCAGTATCTGGTGTTATTTATACCGTTTCATGACCTTCACACGCACCATCGTTTACCTGCAGTTACTTCGATTTGCATAAAGACGCGCTGGTCATAATGTTTTGGCTCTTCGGTGTATTTTCGTGTTCCTAACGTTTTCTTGCTTGCTACGAAGCGTTTTATTTCCAGCTTAATTTAAACTGATTTGATTGTAACACCGAGCGTTTTAGGTCAAACTTTCTCTTATGCAAATATTCGCGTGTTTTACCTTCGTTTTAGATGAACTCCTAGACGTAACCTATACGTAACCTGGAGATCCCGTATTCGAATCCAGCAGGGGAATGGTTGTCGAAATGTGAAGCCCAGAGACCAGTTGAGTCGGTTGCATGCCGAAGCCAAAGTCCGCCGTCCGTTTCAGGAAGATTTGCTCGGGTAGAACTTTTCAGGCTCCTAACATGACGTTTGTAGATTCGAGTCTTCACTGAACCTGCACTGAGATTTTTCTCCGCTGACCATCCGCTCTTTCCTCCGTGATAGAGGCTCAGTCAGTAGCGTGTCGGATTCGCAATCGGTAGTTCTCAGTTCAAGTCTCAACTGTGCCAGAGTTCTCAGTTGATAATAACACTGACCTTGATAAAGCGGAAACAATGGGCTTGGAAATGCCACCGTCTGTCCGATGGGACGTTAAGCCATGGCCCCCGATGCAGGACAGCCATATCACACATTAAAGAACACGTTGGATGGCCTTGACAGGAGGCTGTAACTTTTGCTATAACCTCCTTCCTCCTAACAGCGGTACAGTGGGTCTCCTTCCTAACCTTCTCTGAACCTATGGGGTCCTTGTGACCTGGTCATTTAGTCTATTGTGTGCACAAAAGTACCACTGAAAGGCTAAAAACCACAACTAGAAACCCTAGCTGATGAAGAAGACCTAATGGGCTCGGTAGAAACCGTGGTACACCAGGGTGTACCGCGATTAAAAATATACAAATCACTCTGCACAGCTTAAAGAACCCACTGGATGCCCTAGAATAGGGACTTCCATTTTTATCCTAACAAGTGTTGAGTGGATCCCTTTTCCCTATCGAACACTGAGAGGTTTGGGAAGCTTGTGACCTGGGTTCCCTAAGGGACCTGGGTTCGAGCCCCGGTTTAGGCATGGATGTATGTGTCGTTTTTCTGCTGAGGTCCTGCCATCCCTCTCAGACTTTCTACTGTGGCATATAAACTGACAGGCTCCGGTCAGACCTCTGTGGCAAGCATCTGCTTGAGGGGGTATTTATTTTATTTTTTATTTATGCACGGAAAATCATTTCTCAGAGTTAAAACAATCCAACCCACATGCACTTTCAGAAATGATGTATAACTGTTTTTAATAATTCACAATTAAGAAGTGAAACTTGATGAAAAGAATATTTTTTTTATTTTTCCATACTCTGTCGTGTAATGAGTTCTACATCCTCATTACAAAGCATTGATCAATGTACTAACAATTACGGTATATTCGTTTGAAGATTTTTTTAATTAAAATCACTCGATTATTGACATCGTCGAAAACTAATGACTTGAAGAAAACTTATTGTTATAATGAAACTAATAAGGGAACAAGAAAATGGCAGTCAAAGTGATTAAAGGTATAAAAACGAAAATATCTAATCTGCAAAAGAAATAAAAAAGCCTTCAGATATTTTTTACTAAGGTGTTTGGAAAGATTCTTTCTTTTTTAGAGCTACATTTTGATAACGGAGCTATAAAAATTTATGTTTATTACTCAAGGCCTATAAATGTTATTTCAAGTAACTGTTAAATTTTAAACCGCAATGGCTCTGTTAAAAATTCTGGGATAGTGTTTAATTTTCAGATAGATAATTTATATTTGATTACCTTCGAGTGCAAATTACTAATAACGTAAAGAACTTCAACTTATAATAATTCATATATTTTCATTTCAGAAACTCTTTGCAAGCAACGTCTGCTTTAATTTCTGCTGGGTTGTTTTATCTCTGAACAGCATTTTTGCACATAATAAATCGGGTTGTTTTACCTCTGGGAACACTTTCTTTTACACACAATGGGTAATGTTAATTTTACTCTGAGTAGCACTTTTTTGCGCACAAAGTGTCCGGTTATTTTGTCTCTGAGCAACACTTTCTTTTGCACACAATGGGTCGATTTGTTTTTACTCTGATGGTAGCTAGGTAGTCACTGGAAGGAGAGCTATGCACCAATCCCCTGTGATGATGCATAGAACCGGCCAGGCCTAGCACCTAATGTCCGACCCCGCCTTCTCGTGGTGCAGACCGTTAGTACCTTTCAAAAGAGATACTCTCTTGTGGAAGTGAACGGAAGGGGAGGGCTGCCAGATTAGTGTGGCCTACTGATTTGGACAACTATGGCTACTTTTCTTTTTTTTTTCTACCATGCTGAGGAGTGGTCAACCACACAGGGTCCTGGTGCTGACCATATAAACCCACTGGACTGGACAGATATATGGCTCTGAGCTTGATTATGGATCCTGATTTTGCTGCACTGGTGGGCTTCTGTGGAGGGAAAATCTTCCGCTGTGTTTTCTGTTTGTTTGTGGGTTGACAGCCCCAAGTGAATAGATTCACAGGATATGTTTATCAGCTGGTGGATAATCCTGAGCAGAGGTCATCGCAGGCACCTGAACTCTTTGCTTCTATTGGCATCGTCAAATTCTACATTGGAGGAAGTCTTCCAGTGTAGATGGCTTCAGCCTTTAGTGGTGTGGAACAGGTCTCTGCCCCATGTCTGCGATTAGGGGGCTGTTTGATATTGTCGGCATTCCCTCTCTCATTAAACATAGTTTCTTTAAACAGCCCACTAACCATTTTCTCTCCACAGGTAGTTGGAATGTGAGGACTCTACACAGAGCTTTTTCTCTTGATGTCCTTACACAAGAATTCCACCGTTATAATTTAGATATTCTCGGCTTGCAAGAGACCAGATGGACAGATAAAGGTCAGATTCTTAAAAATAATCTTAAATTTCTCTTTTCAGGGAGGGACGACAATAAGCATCACCAAGGCGTGGGTCTGCTTCTCAGCGGACACGCTAGCGATGCTCTTCTAGGATATGAGTGCATTAATGAAAGGTTTCTTACAGCAAAATTTCAGACAAGCGTTAAAGACTTGAATGTTATCTGCCGTTATGCCCCCACTGAGGATGCCGATGAGGATGAGAAGGATATATTTTCTGGACAACTTCAGGATATTTTGAATTCTGTCAAGAAAGGAGATATTACCCTTGTTCTTGGTGACTTCAATGCCAAAGTTGGTACTGACACTGACCTTTGGGGAGGAGTAATAGGCCCTTTTGGTATTGGTAGCTGCAATGGCAATGGGCAACGTCTCCTACAGGTAAGTAAACTCAATGGATTCAGAATAACTAACACTTATTACAAACACCGTGACATACATAAGTACACATGGGTTTCACCTGATGGGCTGCATAAGAATATGATTGATTATATATTAATTAACAGCAAATGGGCTAGTACTGTTAGGAATACCAGGTCATATAGGGGAGCTGAAATTGGATCTGACCATTACCTTGTTAAAAGTGTCCTGCAACTTAAACTTAAAAAGTGTTGTGCTAGGGTTAAAAATTTACCTTTAATACTGAAGCTCTGAAGGACCCAGTTATATCCAAAGCTTACCATGATAGGTTACTTAGTCATTATGACAGTCATGGTATGCTTACTACTGAAGTTGAGGAAGAATGGGATCATTTTAAACAGGCTTTTTTGGACACTAACAGTACTCTTTTAGGAAGAAAGGAGCAGAAGAGACAGAATTATCTGAGTGATAAGGCACTTGTGCTTATTTCGGAAAGAAAGAACTGCAGGAATGTCCTTGATCAATATCCTACTAGTCCTAACAGAAAGCCTTACAGAGAACTTAATAAACGTGTAAAAGATCAATTAGCTGCAGATAAGAATCTTTGGCTTGATGGTTTGGCTGACAAAGCCGAGGAAGCAGTTAGACAGCACAACAGCAGAGAGCTATACCAGATAGTTAATTTTTTGTATGGTAGAAAACGGACAGGTATACAGGGATTGAAGGATAAACAAGGTAAGGTTATAGTAGGTGAAGATTCTGTCATGGCTAGGTGGGCTGAGCATTTCAGTGATGTTCTAAACAATGTGGTTAATTCTACTCCCATTGTTTGTAATGATGATAGATGCATTGGTGGCTTTAATGTTGGCCCTATAACACAATCTGAAGTTATTTTGGCTGTTTCTAAACTTAAACTACATAAATCCCCAGGGGTAGATGAAATTACTACGGAAATGCTTAGAGCTTGGAATGTTTCGGATACCACTTGGATGACTGAAATTCTGAATAACTTTTATGATAAAGGCGTGGTTCCTAAGGATTTTACCAGAGCTATTGTTATCCCTATTTTCAAAAAAGCTGATCGCAGTTCTTGTGATAACTATAGGGGTATCAGCCTACTCTCTGTTCCAGGTAAAGTTCTTTCCATGATTGTGCTTAATAGAATTAAGAATCTGGTTGACAGTCAATTGCGTGATGAGCAATGTGGATTCAGAAGTGGTAGGGGATGTGTGGATCAGATATTTTCACTTAGACAGATTCTTGAGAAATGTTTAGAGTTTCAGAAACCTTTGGCTGCTAGCTTTGTTGATTTCAAAAAGGCTTTCGACTCTGTTGATCGTCAGAATTTGTGATTGATTGTGAGATCATATGGTATACCAGACAAGTTAG
The DNA here is from genome assembly GCA_038380435.1 of Ryuthela nishihirai. Classification (NCBI taxonomy): domain Eukaryota; kingdom Metazoa; phylum Arthropoda; class Arachnida; order Araneae; family Heptathelidae; genus Ryuthela; species Ryuthela nishihirai. Next base: position 19,613 of record JAWZYU010001082.1, on the reverse strand, counting down.
TTAACATAATGAAAGCTCTCTATAATAACACTGAGTCATGTGTGAGAGTTGGTAAGTCTTGTAGCAATTGGTTTAGCATTACTTCTGGTGTTCGACAAGGGTGCATTTTGTCTCCTTTTCTATTTAGCTTGGTTATTGATTATGTAATGCGAAATTCACTTCAAGGGAAAGATTTTGACCTTAAATGGATTGGAGATATGAAAATTTCTGATTTAGATTATTCTTATGATTTAGCCCTTTTGGCAAATGATGTTGATGAGATGAACTCTTTCATTCGAGCTGTTAATGAAACTGGTAGTAGAGTAGGTTTGGTTATAAACAGAGAGAAAACTAAAGTGATGAAAATTGGTGAGGCAGGCTGTGATTCAGTTAATCCGAATGGTTGCAGTCTTGAGCAGGTGTCACAGTTTAATTATCTTGGGAGCTATGTAACAGATAATGGTGATGTGCGGCATGAGATTAACAGACGAATAGGGATTGCTGCCGGGACTTTTAAGAACCTATGGAGAGTGTGGAGAAATAGGCGTATACACCTAAAGACTAAAATTAGACTGTATAATAGTTTGGTTCTTTCTAGGGTTAGTTATGGTAGTGAAACTTGGACACTTTGTAAACAAGATAACAGGAAACTTGATGCTTTTGATTCCAGATGCTTACGCAGTATCTTGGGCATTAGGTGGTCCAACTTTGTAACTAATGATGAGGTTAGGCAAAGGAGTTTGCAACCTCTTTTAAGCAGCATATTGTGCAGAGACTCCGTTGGTTTGGCCATGTTGCCCGTATGAATAATTATAGATTGGCGAATAGGGTTATGAACAGTGTGCCTAAAGGCCTCAGAAAGAAGGGGAGACCTAGGATGCGGTGGGCAGACAATGTCAAACAGGACCTTGTTAGAATTGGTGTGCAGTGGCCAGATGCACTAGATGTAGCTCAGGATAGACTTGCTTGGAGAACTAAATTGCACGGTCTGGTTGGACCTCTGTAGCCCATGGCTGCTTGAGGATGATGATGGGTTGGGTTGGGTTGTTTTACCTCTGAAGCGGCACTTTTTTGCACACCATGGGCTAAATGGCCAGGTCACATGGACCCCGAAGGCTCAGAGAAGGTTGGGGGAGGGGACCCACTGGGACAACTGTTGGGAGACAGATGGTAGCCTCCCGTCAAGGCCATCCAGCGTGTTCTTTAACGTGCACAGAGTATGGCTCTCCCGCACACGGGGCCACGGCTTAACGTCCCATCCGACGGACGGCGGCCTTTCCAAGCCCATCGGTGTCCCCTACTGACCGTGGGCAGGGCGGGAAATTTTGCGGAGATAAATCTCAACGCTGACCCAGCTGGGACTCGAACCTGGGAACTACAGATTACGAGCCTGGCGCGCTACCGATTGAGCCACCCCCGCCCCAAGAGGATGATGATGATAAGCACTTTTTTGCACACAATGAGTCTTGCTTTTTTACCTCTGAGAACACTTTCTTTTACACACAATGGGTAAGGTTATTTTTACTCTGAATAGCACTTTTTTGCACACAAAGTGTCGGGTTATTTTGTCTCTGAGCAACTTTCTTTTGCACACAATGGGTCGATTTGTTTTTACTCTGAGTAGCACTTTTTGCACACAATGAGTGGGGTTGTTTTACTTCTGAGAACACTTTCTTTTACACAGAATGGGTAAGGTTATTTTTACTCTGAATAGCAGTTTTTGCACACAATATGTCGAGTTGTTTTGTCTCTGAGCAACTTTCTTTTGCACACAATAGGTCGGTTTGTTTTTACTCTGAATAGCAGTTTTTTGCACGCAATGTGTCGGGTTGTGTTGTCTTTGAGAACATTTTGTTTTTGCACACAATGGGTCGGTTTGTTTTTACTCTGAGTAGCATTTTTTTTGTATTCAATGGGCCGGATTGTTTCACCTCTGAGCGGCCTTTTTGCACACAATGGGCTAAATGATATGGTCACAAGGACCCCGAGGACTCAGAGAACTTGGGAGAGGAGAACCGCTTGGAAGCTGTTGGGAGACAGATGGCATTTTTATTTTGAAGTTACATATTTAAAGAAAAACAGAAAAAATTAAAAAGAGCACAACACAATTAATTTTTTGCTGAAAGAAAAGCTTAAAAATTCTTTAAGCGTGCGAAACAATTGCGTAAAAACAAACTTAAAAAAATTCTAATTAGCATAGTTACAAAATTTTTTATTTTTACCATCTTTATTCGGTATAAACAATCGCCTTTGTTCTCCCAACAAGGCCATTAAAACAATGCTGAGAAATATGCAATAACTCAGACATCTTTATATCCAAGAATACCGCGCTCCGACGCAACAAAAGAGGGAAAAACAAGTCACAACTCAACAACCAGCGTAAAGATCTCTGTTCATTGTTTCAACTATTAACCATTCTTCTCCTTATAGTTAGAGTCAAATGTATCAGCGAATTGAAGAAAATTTCCACTCGGACGTAAAGATAATTGTTTTCAACTCTGCGAACGTCTAAACCGCAAAGACCGTTTTTTTTTAAGTGTCTTTTATCTCCTGCTCGCCTATACGAAAGAAAACGAGTTAATGAGTTCGCTTTGTTATTTGCCGCATTAATAAGCACATATTTACACTCGGAACGCATTAAATCGCTGAGATGCAAAGCAAAGAGCGTAAAATGCGCCTTATCAAGAATGAGAGCCATCCAGCAGCTAACAAAAGGGTTTCTTTTTACAAAACCGAATTACGTTTTAATGTGTACACTGCGAATAATCTCTTTCTCAAGTTTGAAAATGGGGGGGAGGTATGGAAGGGGAGGGTTTCCTCTGCTTTTATACGCTCTTGTTCCGGGGGATGTTTGTGTAAAGCGATAGGGAATGAATTTGCTTGACTAATATAGATAAGCTCTGAATTATAAGCTTACTCATATGACGGTTAAACTAAGGATGTCTTAAGAAGCATTTGTTCTGATGTGCCTCGTTTGATATAAATGTCTACATTAAAAAGCTCTGCATCTTCAATTTGTGGTGGCACGTTCGTGTACACATTTGGAGACATCAGTGGTTTTTATAGACTTGAAAATGCCACCGTCCGTCGGATGGTACGTTAAGCCGTGAGTAGTGGTACCCCAACCTGAATCGCCCCAGGTATATAAAAAGTCCCCGTACATGAGCGTTCTGCCACGCCCACTTCCGGTTACGTACCCCTGTGACATCACTTCCCGGTTATGGAAAGTTCCTCGATTTTGTCGTTCGTCCGCCATTTTTAATTCTAAGTCCCCAAGATTACGCGTCACGACCACACCCACTTCCGGTCATGTACCCCTCTGACGTCAGAATCAAAGATGGCGGACGAATGCCAAAATCGAGGGACATTTTTAACCGGAAGTGACGTCAGAGGGTTATGTGACCAGAAGTGGGTGTGGTCGTGACGCGTGACCTTGAGGAATTTTCAAGGTCGAAACCGTACAGGTTGGGTCTCTACTACTGCCGTGGTACCGTATAGAGGAGAGCCATACCCTGTGCATGTTAAAGAACACACTGGGTGGCCTTGATGGGGTTTGTTGAACAAAACAATCTCTTTCCTAACTGTTGTGTAGTGGACCCCCTTCTCCAACCAGACTTGGCCATTAGACCATTGTGTGCAAAAAAGTGTCACTGAGAGATAACCGAAAGAAAAAAACTCCACATTACAGCAACAACGACTTATTCCCAACCGAGTTATCTTTCCTCAATTATATATCCGAAAAACCTGATGCAATCGTGTATGAAAACATTTTTTAGCCGAATCATTTTAAGCAAATATTATCTCCCGAAATCCAAAAAAAAAAGCAGTTCACAATGTAATTTAATAACACAATCGAGAGTTCCGGTTTTAAAAACTTTTCTATTTCTGCATTACTTTTGCATCTCTTATTTCCGCGGGGGGGGGGGGGGATTGAATTAGATTTGCTTCAAATTTAATATGGGAGAACAGAAAGAATGGAAACGCATCATAAATATATATCCATCTATAAATACAGGCGCTGTTTGCGAATTCTACCGCGAAATTGCTTGAATTTAAACGACGCTTCACTCCCACAAACACACACGCGCGTGCAAAAAAAAAAAAGTGCAGAACTACATACGAAGTTGAAGAGAGTTGGGAAGAAAAAAAAATCGAAGGAAGTTCTTCCCGATTGCATCTCGGCAGACTCCGAAGATTTGATTATCGTAGGGCGCATATCCGTCCGCTTGTGGCTCGAGATGCCCAAGCACCATCCAAGGGAAGGAGGCTATGTAGGGCACAACGCTTCCAGCCAGGAAGATAAGTATACTCCTATTGGTCGTGTCTTTAATCCAAATAAGTTTCGTCCTTCTCTCCTGAATCGCTTTCTGTTATGTATGTGGAAATGCTTCGGTGCAGTTTTACTTATTTCTGGTGGTTTTTCGACTTTCTTGTTTTTTAAATGCGTAATTTTATTTGTGTAAGATGTTTCGTTACGGATTGCCGCATTTCGTAGGGTTTGAATTTTCATCAAGGTCTAGTGCTATGGAAAGTTGATTTAATTTGCTTTACGTCTGAGCATTGTTTTTGCACATAATGAGTTGAATTGATCAGATTGTTGGGTTGTTTTTCCTCTGAGCGGCGTTTTTTACACGCAATGGGCTAAATGGTCAACTCACAAGGACCCCGAAGGCTCAGAGAAGGTTGAGGGAGGGGCGCCACTGGAACAGCTGTTGGGTGACAGATGATAGCTTCCCGTCAAGGCCGTCCAGCGTGTTCTTTAACGCACACGGAGTCACGGCTTAACGTCCCATTCGACTAAATGATCAAGTCACAAGTACCCCGAAGGCTCAGAGAAGGTTGGGGAGGGGCGCCACTGGAACAGTTGTTGGGTGACAGATGATAGCTTCCCGTCAAGGCCGTCCAGCGTGTTCTTTAACGCACACGGAGTCACGGCTTAACGTCCCATTCGACTAAATGATCAAGTCACAAGGACCCCGAAGGCTCAGAGAAGGTTGAGGAGGGGCGCCACTGGAACAGCTGTTGGGTGACAGATTCTAGCTTCCCGTCAAGGCCGTCCAGCGTGTTCTTTAACGCACACGGAGTCACGGCTTAACGTCCCATTCGACTAAATGATCAACTCACAAGGACCCCGAAGACAGAGAAGGTTGGGGGAGGGGCGCCACTTGAACAGCTGTTGGGTGACAGATGATAGCTTCCCGTCAAGGCCGTCCAGCGTGTTCTTTAATGCACACGGAGTCACGGCTTAATGTTCCATTCGACTAAATGATCAACTCACAAGGACCCCGAAGACAGAAAAGGTTGGGGGAGGGGCGCCACTTGAACAGCTGTTGGGTGACAGATGATAGCTTCCCGTCAAGGCCGTCCAGCGTGTCCTTTAACGCACACGGGGTCACGGCTTAACGTCCCATCCAACAAACGGCGGCCTTTCCAAGCCCATAGATGTTCTCTACTGCCCGAGGGCAAGGAGTTTTGCGGAGATGAATCTCAACGCTGGCCCAGCTGGGACCGAACTTACCAGGTCAGAAGGACCCCAAGGGATTAGAATAAGTGGGGGAAGGGGATCCTCTAGAGCAGTGGTTCTCAACCTTTTATGCTTCACGTACCCCCTGGAAATGTGTATGTAACTGACGTACCCCTTGTATAGATAGATAAAACTATAGTTATAGTAAAAACAATGGTTATTTTTACTTTGTTACTAGATCTATCGACTGTTGAGCTCTCACGGCGTACCCCAAAATATTTTACCGCGTACCCCACGTTGAGAACCCCTACTCTAGACAGATGTTAAGAGATAAATGACAACTACCTTCGAGGCCATCCAGTGTGTACTTTAACATGTACGGGAAACGGCTTCCCATCCAACGAACGGTGGTTTTTCCAAGCCTATCGGTGTTTCCATTCTCATTAAGGAGAGAGTGGCAGTTGCAGAAAGGGAAGATGAAACTCTTAAGACAGATGTAAGGGGAAAATGAGAACCTCTTCTGAATGCCATCCAATAGATTCCAAAGATTTGATTATCGTAGGCTTTTTAACTTTCCAAAGGGTTGGGTTGGGTTGTTGTACCTCTGAGCGGCACTTTTTTGCACACCATGGGCTAAATGGTCAGGTCACATGGACCCCGAAGGCTCAGAAAAGGTTGGGGGAGGGGACCCACTGGAACAGCTGTTGGGAGATAGATGGTAGCCTCCCGTCAAGGCCATCCAGCGTGTTCTTTAACGTGCACAGGGTATGGCTCTCCCGCACACGGGGCCATGGCTTAACGTCCCATCCGACGGACAGCGGCCTTTCCAAGCCCATCGGTGTCCCCTACTGACCGTGGGTAGGGCGGGGAATTATTGCGGAGATAAATCTCAAAGCTGACCCAGCTGGGACTCGAACCTGGGAACTACAGATTACGAGCCTGGCGCGCTACCGACTGAGCCACCCCCGCCCCTACTTTCCAAAGAATGACGCAGTTTCATAAATGGCCACTTTGCTGCCATAGTCACCACCCAGTACAGAAATCTACTAATCCTAATGTACCTATAAACGTTTAGTTAAATATTAATACCTTGTCGGGGGCCTACTCAATATCGTGTAAGCCTATTCAAGCTTACCTTAACACGACGTGCCATAGATGTCATTACGCCTTGATACACTGTCTGCCGAAATTATTTTGAAAATCGATCTAATATGCTTTCAAAGTTTTCAATTCTCTGCTCATAGTTTTCGTTGAAATGGATTTTGCAGTACTGGTAGAGGTCATCTCTTTCAGCTGATGAACTGTGCAAAACACAGCTGACCTTCTCTTGTCAGGTCCTTTTGCATTGCGAATTTCCTACTATTGGAGGAATTTTTTAGGCCTTTGCCATTCTCCACACACTCGGGATATTGTGCCCCGTGATTTTCCGCTGAGTTCTATTGTTACGGGTTGGGTTGTTTTACCTCTGAGCGGCACTTTTTTGCACACCATGGGCTAAATGGCCAGGTCACATGGACCCCGAAGGCTCAGAGAAGGTTGGGGGAGGGGACCCACTGGAACAGCTGTTGAGAGACAGATGGTAGCCTCCCGTCAAGGCCATCCAGCGTGTTCTTTAACGTGCACAGGGTATGGCTCTCCCGCACACGGGGCCACTGCTTAACGTAACATCCGACGGACGGCGGCCTTTCCAAGCTCATCGGTGTCCCCTACTGACCGTGGGCAGGGCGGGGACTATTGTTACGGATGCTCTGGTTCGATGGGCTCCTATGATGAGTTCTCTTTCGCACTCCTCTCAACCTTCTTATACCTGTTGCACCTGACTCTGCTTTCCACCAGATGCCTTATATGCCACTGGCTTTTATATGACTTCGTATTGGCATAGAATACAAACGTCAGAAATTTTTCATGTATTGGCATGTTTTATGGCACTTGAGGCAATCTGATATAATGATTTGACCAGACAATGTACATCTCTGAATATATGTTCTGCTCAACTCAATATAAAGCAGCCAGAGTTCAATGAACATTGAATGCTTTTCCATCGGATTTGCCTCTCTGAAATATAAAATTTCGATGGGATTGTGATCTGGGGAGTTGGATGACCGTGTGAAGTATCCCTGGTAAGGCATGGATGTATACATCAGGGGCGGGGGTGGCTCAGTCGGTTGCGCGCGAGGCTCGTAATCTGTAGTTTCCAGGTTCGAGTCCCATCTGGGTCAGCGTTGAGATTTATCTCCGCAAAATTCCCCGCCCTGCCCACGGTCAGTAGGGGACACCGATTGGCTTGGAAAGGCCGCCTTCCGTCGGATGGCACGTAGGCTTGGCTCTGTGTGCGGGAGAGCCGTACCCTGTGCACGTTAAAGAACACGCTGGATGGCCTTGACGGTAGGCTACCATCTGTCTCCCAACAGCTGTTCCAGTGGGTCCCCTCCCCCAACCTTCTCTGAGCCTTCGAGGTCCTTGTGGCCTGGCCATTTAGTCCATGGTGTGTAAAAAAGTGCCGCTCAGAGGTAAAATAATCCAATCCAATCTAAACTCTTACTCGCATTCTCAAAAGTGGAGGGGAGGCACGACACCCTTCCCCCATCCTAGATCCAGCCCCCCATCCAATTAAAATTTCAGTGATTTTCATCATAACAAATTATCCCAAATGCCACAAGTAACGGGTAACATTGCTACCAACTCTCATCGCTTTCAGATAATGTACCAAAAAAGAATTAAAAAAAACAAACCTATCAGCCAATGACATCACTACCATTTCCTAAAAAGACATCGCAAACATCATTGACGATAAAGAGTCTTTACAAAGAAATCCTGTGTTTCCTCTCTCCCTGCTCCGAACCAGATACGCAAACCATAAGCCTTTTTGCTAATGCCAACGAAATGCCTAAGCTGTATTGGGAAGAGGTGATGGAGTGATAAACAGAAAACAACATCCATTAGCGGGTGGATACTCGGGGAGGGCATCGGCATGCAGAGTGCAAAAATAACAGACTAATGTTTAATATTCTCTTGCCGTTCAAGTTTTGCTTCCGCTAATCCCTTAAAAGGAACCGGGAAAGCTCTTTAGCAATTAGTTAATATGTCTTCCCGCTTCATTCGGCGCCTGTTCACAGACTCGTCAAATGTCAACGAGAAAAGTAAACGAGTTCTTTCTCTTTGTGCTTTGCCTTCGAGTCAGAAATGCTAGGTAGCTCTGCAGATGCACTTTACGGCTTTTTTTCTCTCTTTCCTCTAGAGAAAGACTTGAATTTTTTAAGATCCACCAAATCTCTATGAGGTGATGGACTTTTTAGTTCACGGGATTTTTATCTGCAGGCATTACGCAATAGGGGCGATGTCTGCAGCACCTGCTCTCACGCTAACAGGATTTTGTTGTTGGATTCTTTATCAAGTTTTTTACTTGTTTTTTGTCATTTTGTCGTCGCCGTTGTTTGTTTACACCTTCCAGAGAGTTCTGTTTACTCTTTCTTCGCACTTACGGCTCTTAAGTTTAGATCTTATTTGAAACACTCTAAGAAATTGCAGAAGCTCTCTTGTCAGACTGGATTCTAGTATTTTTTTGGGGACAGTTTTTTTTTCTTTTTCGCACGTAGAAATCCCACGCGCATTTGAAAATTCAAGCGAAAAATAAACAGAGCAAAGCATGTGTTGAAATGTCAAAAGAAAGTTTAGGTTGTTTTGCCTAGGTCTCAAAAGCCCCAGAGTCACAGTTGGATGCAGGAATAGGTTCTAATGCAGAACTTTTGGAAGCGGTGTCGGCTCGTATTTTTGGGAAGCCTCCTTGTCATGTGCGGGGCGGGGGGGGGCGGGGCAGTCTGTAGCGCGTCAGGCTCGTAATCTGCAGTTCCCAGGTTCCCAGCTGGGTCAGCGTTGAGATTTATCTTCGCAAAATTCCCCACCCTGCCCACGGTCAGTAGGGGACACCGATAGGCTTGTAAAGACCGCCGTCTATCGGATGGGACGTTAAGCCGTGGCAACGTGTGCGGAAGAGACATACCCTGTGCACGTTAAAGAACACGCTGGATGGCCTTGACGGGAGGCTACCATCTGTCTCCCAACAGCTGTTTCAGTGGGTCCCCTCCCCCAACCGTCTCTGAATCTTTAGGATCCATACGACCTGGTCATTTAGCCCATGGTGTGCAAAAAAGTGCCGCTCAGAGGTAAAACAACCCAACCCTTGTCATGTGACAAAACAAAATAAAAGTTGAAAACTGAATCTCCCAAAAACGTAGGAAAAAAAACTTGTATTGAAAAATAGAGTGATTTATGAGAACCGCGAAAAATAAAATATCAATAAATATATTCAGGCTACCTCACCAAAAAACGCTCATCTGAAAAACCTGCTTAATTTCTCGAAATAGGGTGTTTAATGCCTGTTATCAGTTTGGTAGCTACCGAAATGTTCACTGAAGAGTTAGTGATTTTTCCTTAAAAAAAACCTTCGGGCGTTTGGGTTCCATTCTGTTAAAAAAGTGCGTGGTTACTTCGATATCAGTTACTCTTCAAGCACAGGACTCTCTCAAAGCGTAATCCAAGTGGTAACCGAAACATTCCCACTCTAAGCATTTCTGTAGTAATTTCATCTACCCCTGGGGATTTATGAAGTCTAAGTTTAGAAATAGCCAAAATAACTTCAGACTGTGTAATAGGGCTAACATTAAAGCCAACAATGTATATATAATCATTGCAAACAATGGGAATAGAACTAACCGCATTGTTTAGAACATCACTGAAATGCTCAGCCCATCTAGCCATGACAGAATCCTCCCCTTCTATAACCTTACCTTGTTTATCCTTCAATCCCTGTATACCTGTTCGTTTTCTACCACACAAAACATTAACTATCTGGTACAACTCTCTGCTGTTGTGCTGTCTAACTGCTTCCTCGGCTTTGTCAGCCAAACCATCAAGCCAACGATTCTTATCAGTAGCTAACTGATCCTTTACACGTTTATTAAACTCTCTGTAATCCTTTCTATTAGGACTAGTAGGGTACTCATTAAGAACATTCCTGCAGTTCCTTCTTTCTGAAAAAGCTCTAGTGCCTTATCACTTAAATAATTCTGTCTCCTCTGCTCCTTTTTCCCTAAAAGAGTACTGTTAGTGTCCAAAAAACCTGTTTAAAATGATCCCATTCTTCCTCAACTTCAGTAGTAAGCATACCATGACTGTCATAATGACTAAGTAACCTATTATAGTAAGCTTTAGCTATAACAGGTTCTTTTAGAGCTTCAGTATTAAAGGTAAATTTTTTAACTTTAACACAACACTTTTTAAGTTTAAGTTGCAAGACACTTTTAACAAGGTAATGGTCAGATCCCTTAAACCACTCGACCAATGAAAAGGACCTATCTTAAACTACTCGACCTGGAAAAGACCTCTTTTAAACCACTCGACCACTGAAAAGAACTTCCCTTAAACTACTCGACAAATGAAAAGACCTCTTTTAAACCACTCGACCACTGGAAAGAACTTCCCTTAAACCACTCGACCAATGAAAAGGACCTATCTTAAACTACTCGACCTGGAAAAGACCTCTTTTAAACCACTCGACCACTGAAAAGAACTTCCCTTAAACTACTCGACAAATGAAATGACCTCTTTTAAACCACTCGACCACTGGAAAGAACTTCCCTTAAACCACTCGACCAATGAAAAGGACCTCTGTTAAACCACTCGACCAGTGGAAAGACCTCTATTAAACCACTCGACCACTGAAAAGAAATTTCCGTAAACCACTCGACCACTGGAAAGAACTTCCCTTAAACCACTCGACCAATGGGAATACCTCTGTTAAACCACTCGACCAGTGGAAAGACCTCTTTTAAACCACTCGACCACTGAAAAGAACTTCCCGTAAACCACTCGACCAATGAAAAGGACCTCTCTCAAACCACTCGACCAGTGGAAAGACCTCTTTTAAACCACTCGACCAGTGAAAATGACCTCCCTTAAACCACTCGACCAATGAAAAGGACCTCTCTTAAACCACTCGACCAGTGGAAAAACCTCTTTTAAACCACTCAACCGGTGGAAAGGACCTCCATTAAATCACTCGTCCAGTGGAAAAGACTACCTTTAACCCGCTCAATAAGTGGAAAGGACACCCCTTAAACCACTCGACCTGGAAAAGACCTCTTTTAAACCACTCGACCACTGGAAAGAACTTCTCTTAAACCACTCGACCAATGAAAAGGACCTCTCTTAAACCACTCGACCAGTGGAAAGACCTCTTTTAAACCACTCGACCATTGCAAAGAACTTCCCTTAAACCACTCGACCAGTGGAAAGGACCTCCATTAAACCACCCGACCAGTGGAAAGGACTACCCTTCACCCACTCAATAAGTGGAAAGGACACCCCTTAAACCACTCGACTTGGAAAAGACCTCTTTTAAACCACTCGACTTGGAAAAGACCTCTTTTAAACCACTCGACCACTGGAAAGAACTTCCCTTAAACCACTAGACCAATGAAAAGGACTTCTCTTAAACCACTCGACCATTGGAAAGACCTCTTTTAAACCACTCGACCACTGAAAAGAACTTCCCTTAAAGCACTCGACCAATGAAAATGACCTCTCTTAAACCACTCGACCAGTGGAAAGGACTACCCTTTAACCGATCAATAAGTGGAAAGGACACCTCTTAAACCACTCGACCTGGAAAAGCCCTCTTTTAAATCACTTGAACACTGAAAAGAACTTCCCTTAAAACCACTCGACCAATGAAAAGGACCTCTCTTTAACCGCTCGAAAAGTGGAAAGACCTCTTTTAAACCACTCGACCACTGAAAAGAACTTTCCGTAAACCAGTCGACCAATGAAAAGGACCTCTCTTAAACCACTCGACCAGTGGAAAGTACCTCCCTTGAACCACTCGACCAGTGGAAAGGACTACCCTTAACCCGCTCAATAAGTTGAAAGGACACCCCTTAAACCACTCGAAGTGGAAAAGACCTCTTTTAAACCACTCGACCAGTGGAAAGAACTTCCCTTAAACGACTCGACCAATGAAAAGGAGCTCTCTTAAACCACTCAACCAGTGGAAAGACCACTTTTAAACCACTCGACCAGTGGAAAGGACTACCCTTAACCCGCTCAATAAGTTGAAAGGACACCCCTTAAACCACTCGAACTGGAAAAGACCTCTTTTAAACCACTCGACCAGTGGAAAGAACTTCCCTTAAACCACTCGACCAATGAAAAGGAGCTCTCTTAAACCACTCGACCAGTGGAAAGACCACTTTTAAACCACTCGACCAGTGGAAAGGACACCCCTTAAACCGCTCAATAAGTGGAACGGACACCCCTTAAACCACTCGACCAGTGGAAAGAACTTCCCTTAAACCACTCGACCAATGAAAAGGGCCTGTCTTAAACCACTCGACCAATGAAAAGGACCTCTCTTAAACCACTCGACCAGTGGAAAGACCTCTTTTAAACCACTCGACCAGTGGAAAAGACCTCCCTTAAACCACTCGACCAGTGGAAAAGACTACTCTTAAACCGCTCAATAAGTGGAAAAGGACTACTCTGAAACTGCTCAATAAGTGGAAAGGACACCCCTTAAACCACTCGACTGCAAAAGACCTGTTTTAAACCACTCGACCACCGGAAAAAACTTCCCTTAAACCACTCGACCAATGAAAAGGACCTCTCTTAAACCACTCGACCAGTGGAAAGAACCTCCCTTAAACCACTTGACCTGGAACAGACTTCTTTTTAACCACTCGATCACTGGAAAGAACTTCCCATAAACCACTTGACCTGGAACAGACTTCTTTTAAACCACTCGACCATTGGAAAGAACTTCCCATAAACCACTCGAGAAGTAGAAAGAACTTCTCTTAAACCGTTCCACCTCTAGAAAGACCCACTCTTAAGTAGCTTCACCCCTGAAAAGAACCTCCTTTAAGCAGCCCGACCAATAAAAAGGACTTCCCTTAAACCACTCGACCAGTGGAAAGGACTTCCCTTAAACCACTCGACCAATGAAAAAGACCTCCCTTAAACCACTCGACCAGTAGAAAGGACCTGCCTTAAACAACTCGACCAATGAAAAGGACCTCCATTGAACCACTCGACTAGTGGAAAGGACCTACCTTAAACCACTCGACCAGTGGAAAGGACCTCCCTTAATCCACTCGACCAATGAAAAGGACCTCCCTTGAACCACTCGACTAGTGGAAAGGACCTCCCTTAAACCACTCGACCAGTGGAAAGGACCTCCCTTAATCCACTCGACCAATGAAAAGGACCTCCCTTGAACCACTCGACTAGTGGAAAGGACCTCCCTTGAACAACTCGACTAGTGGAAAGGACCTCCCTTAAACCACTCGACCAATGAAAAGGACGTCCATTGAACCACTCGACCAATGAAAAGGACGTCCATTGAACCACTCGACCAATGGAAAGGACCTCCCTTAAACCACTCGACCAATGGAAAGGACCTCCCTTAAACCACTCGACCAATGGAAAGGCCTCCCTTGAACCACTCGACCAATGGAAAGGACCTCCCTTGAACCACTCGACTAGTGGAAAGGACCTCCCTTGAACCACTCGACTAGTGGAAAGGACCTCCCTTAAACCACTCGACCAGTGGAAAGGACCTCCCTTAAACCACTCGACCAATGAAAAGAACCTCCATTGAACCACTCGACCAATGGAAAGGACCTCCCTTAAACCACTCGACCAATGGAAACACCTTTCTTAAACCACTCGACCAATGGAAAGCGCGTTTCTTAAACCACTCGACCAGTGGAAAGGTCCTCCCTTAAACCACTCGACTAATAGAAAGAACCTCCCATAAACTGCTCGAGCAATTGAAGAATTCGCCATTTAAAAAATTACAGTTCACACAGTAAAATATTAAAAGGCTTTATCGACTTTATCATCCAATTCATGACATTCGGAAATGATCTGTTTTCCATTAAGATGAGGTCCAGCGAGGAAGAGAGTGATGTTGGAGGTTGGAAGGGGGATGTTCCGGTTCATCCATCACTCGTAGCACCGATGTCGGAAGGGGATGTTCATTACCGCCTCATATCGAAACCAATTACAGACCGATTCCGCCGACGCCTGAGAACCGTCACGTGGCCGGAGAGAGAGAGAGAGATGCACCGGAGAGATCAATCAGCCAATCACGTGACCTGTCAATTAGTCCAAGTGTTGGAGGGATTTATCCTTTTAAAAAGACTTTGCTCTTGGAAATACAGACAGGCAGGAAACGGAAACAGATAGCGTCATCAGTGGAAATATATAAGATATTAGCGAACTGAAATAACGTGGGTCAAATTCGGAAGTTATCTCTGATTCGACGAGCAAAGCGAGATCTCTAATACTAGGGGGGGGGGGGGGGGGGTAATAATTTGATGCTCTATCATTTTAACGAGTTTTTCCCATTTTGAAAAGCTATTTTAATGAATACTAGTTGAATAAGTCTATTCCCCTTATTTAAATGCAGACTGGAAGAATAACACAACTGAAGAGTCGAATTTCACCAATTCAATTTCACCAAGAAAATGAAACACATATTTTTTCAACTTAAAATAAAATCATCTCTTTGCAACGCAATAAATAAAATCATCATATTATATTACAGGCGTAATTCCGGGCGGGGGGACACGTCTGACATCTTCAGGGGCAGAAATTGGCAATTTATCCGTGATTCCGTGGCTACTTGAGCGATGGGTCCCAAATTTGGTGTTGTGGTCCCACTTAGTTCTAGCCTCTAAGTTTCTCTTCCACGGCGGCTCCCCCGTCGCCTAATTTTACAATTTCCTCCAATTCCATCCCAAATAAAAAATCCGAACCTCTTCCTCACAAAACAAAAAATGTCAGCGAATTTTGACTAGAAGCGATTTACCAGAAGAGCCTTTTATTTTCCTTCATTTCCAATTCCATTTTCTCTAAGTTTCTCTCCTCCACGGCGGATCTATTTCATTCTCCATCGCCTAACTTTACAATTTCCTCCAATTCCATCCTAATTTAAAAATGCGAATCTCTCCCTCACAAAAAAATATCAGCGAATTTTGACTAGAAGCGGTTTACCAAAAGAGCATTTTGTTGTCCATCATTTCCAATTCGATTTTCTCTAAGTTTCTCTTCTCCACGACGGCTCCTCCGTCGCCTAATTTTACAGTTTCCTCCAATTCCATCCCAAATTAAAAATCCGAACCTCTTCCTCACAAAAAAGTTTTTAGCGAATTTTGACAATAAGCGGTTTACCAAAAGAGCCTTTTGTTTTCCTTCATTTCCAATTCCATTTTCTCTACGTTTCCCCCCTCTACGGCGGATCTTTTTCGTTCTCCATCGCCTAACTTTACAATTTCCTCCAATTCCATCCTAATTTAAATATCCGAACCTCTTCCTTACAAAATAACAAATGTCAGTGAATTTTGACGAGAAGCGGTTTGCCAGAAGAGCATTTTGTTTTCCATCATATCCAATTCCATTTTCTCCAAGTTTCTCTCTTCCACGGCGGATCCCTTTCATCCTCCATCACGTACCTACGTTGCTCAGAATCCCCAATTAGCCGCTATCGGATGACCCCTTCTTTCTCAGGATCGATGCCACGTGGTGACGGAAAAATAGATGACGCAACGATAACGAATCGCCATTTGTTTCTAACACTCATTAACACTGCATTTACTTCCGGTACATGGCGTTGCCATGGAGACTATCTAAGACACGACCTCAGGCTCACGTGATGATTAACAGATGGCGTACAAGTTGTTCGCAGAGTCGTCGAACTTGTGAATTCTGAATCCAAATCATGTTTGTAGGCTTTGAATAGACATTCGCAAACCGTCGTTCTAGCAGTTGTTAAAACAGAGTTGTTATACCTTTATTTTAAAGATACATTTTATTAAATAATGAAAGAGCAAAAGAAATTGTGTGTACTAAATATCAAGAGACTCCGAAAGTTTCTTTTTTGGTTCAAAAAACATACTCAAGCGGCCTTCGTTTCAGTCCATTTCTCGTCTCAGCATGTCTGGTGCAAAGCTTAACACCTCCAGTGATTCTTTCCTTTAAATGCTGTAAATTACGATTTTTTTCGGAATAAAATATGTCTTTAAGTATCCCTAGAAGAAAAAGTCCAGTGACACCAAATCTGGACTTCTCAGGAGTCACAAGATCGGCCCTCTCTACCAATCAGACGATATCAAATATAGCATTTATGGCATTAGATGTATTATTAACTCCACATAACATAACAAGAAAATTTTAAGAGTTTCTTTACATTTTGACCATTGCTGCATAGGACGAGTCCTAATCCATGGTGGAAAGTTTACACCTCTGCAAAGGACGAGTCCTAATCCATCGTGGAAAGTTTACACCTCTGCATAGGGCGAGTCCTAATCCACCGTGGAAAGTTTACACCTGTGCAAAGGACGAGTCCTAATCCACCATGGAAAGTTTACACCTCTGCAAAGGATGAGTCCTAATCCATCGTGGAAAGTTTACACCTCTGTAAAGGACGAGTCCTAATCCACCACGGAAAGTTTACACCTCTGCAAAGGATGAGTCCTAATCCATCGTGGAAAGTTTATACCTCTGCAAAGGATGAGTCCTAATCCATCATGGAGAGTTTACACCACTACATAGGACGAGTCCTAATCCATCATGGAAAGTTTACACCTCTACGAAGGACGAGTCCTAATCCACCGTGGAAAGTTCAAACCTCTGCAAAGGACGAGTCCTAATACACCATGGAAAGTTTACACTTCTGCAAAGGATGAGTCCTAATCAATCGTGGAAAGATTACACCTCTGCAAAGGACGAGTCCTAATCCATCGTGGAAAGATTACACCTCTGCAAAGGAAGAGTCCTAATCCATCATGGAAAGTTTACATCTCTGCATAGGACGAGTCCTAATCCATCGTGGAAAGTTTACACCTCTGCAAAGGACGAGTCCTAATCCACCATCGAAAGTTTACACCTCTGCAAAGAAAGAGTCCTAATCCATCGTGGAAACTTTACACCTCTGCAAAGGAAGAGTCCTAATCCATCGTGAAAAGTTTACACCTCTGCAAAGGAAGAGTCATAATCCATCGTGGAAAGTTTACACCTCTGCAAAGGAAGAGTCCTAATCCATCGTGGAAAGTTTACACCTCTGCATAGGACGAGTCCTAATCCATCGTGAAAAGTTTACACCTGTGCAAATGACGAGTCCTAATCTATCCTAGAAAGTTTACACGTCTCTACATAAGACGAGTTCTAATCCTTCTTAAAAAAATAAGAACCTGTGCATGAGTTTGAACGAAATATGGTACAGAGTTCCTGTTACTGAGTCTGCGTCGTACGAAGTTCTGAACTAAACATTTAAATCGAACGAAAACTTCATTCTTTTTCGCTTGAATTTCAGAGCTACCGCTAAAATCAGAAATACAGTGAAATTTCCTTTTAACAGAGAAAGAATCGATTCCTGTTTTACCTCTTCGCAATCCAATTGCTCGTGAATCTGCTCCTTCGGTTACGCAACTCCACCCAAGTCTCCGGGAATGAGGAGCCGCATCGAGATCCAATCTTCCTGCTCCACCCATCTCCATCCTCTCACGCATCCTTTGATCATCATTCTGTTGTTCCCCGCATCGTAAAGGTCGTCGCGTGCCCTCCTGCCAAAGGCAAGAAGAATTTGTTCTCTATTAAACTTCGGAAGATCAGACAAAATTTGATTTTTATTTGAGAAGCCCGAGAGAGAAAAAAAAGGAATCTCAATCACCAGGAAGGTTTTCCTTTCCGATTTGTTTGATTGACAGATTCGCAATAGGGAGAAAGGAGGGGGAGACGTCGATAACGAGATTGTTTTTCATCCTGAGGAAGTCTTCCCCCCCCCCCTCTAACCCCTCTTACGAAAACCGAAGGAAATTTGGTGTCCTTTGCGTTCGATTTTCGCTTCCAGCGGGAATCGAACGGGATCAATATTACCCAGACTGGAGTGATGTGAGAATTTTGAAAAAAAAAATGAATCAAAAAAAATCCATGAATGATGGAAATGTCTTCTTTGGGAGAGAAATCTTAAGCTCTCTTGGTTGTCTTTAGAGAAACGAAAGGGGATATGGGACTTTTACTGCGATTCAGAAAGTTTGAATTGACTTAAAGTGCGGATAGTCCACCCAGGACAAAAGGGGCGAGAATGATGCTGCGTCAGACTCGTAATCTGGTGTTCCCTGGTTCGAGTCCTAACTGTGCCTCCGTTGAGATTTTCTCCTTTAATACCCATTTTTCATCAGGGAAACGTGGGACATACCTATACATTGCAGAGCATACTAGATGCCAAAGAGAATGTCCTTTGTAAAATGATCAAGGTTGGAATTATATCTAGCCATAAAATTGTGCAGTTAGTTTGGGTTGTTTTACCTCTGAGCGGCGCTTTTTTGCACACAATGGGCTAAATGGGCAGGTCACAAGGACCTCGAGAGAAGGTTGGGGAAGGAACCCACTGAACATCTATTGGGAGACAGATGGTAACTTGTTATCAAGGCCATCCAGCGTGTTCTTTAACTCCTGCACACTGAGCCACAGCTTTACGTCCCATCCGACGGACGGCGACCTTTCCAAGCCCATCTTTGTGCCCTAATGATAGTGGACAAGGTAGGGTTTTGCGGACATAAACCTCAACCCTGGCCCAAGTGGGACTCGAATGTGGGAAGTACAGATTACGAGACTTACGTGCTACCGGTGGATCCATCCTCCGTCCAAAATTGTCTGGGGCGGGGGTGGCTCAGCGGTAGCGGGACACCGTGTACCTAAGAGGGACCTTTTTTTGCACACCATGGGCTAAATGGTCATGTCACAAGGACCCCGAAGGCTCAGAGAAGGTTGGGGAAGCGGACTCACTGGAGTCCTAATCCATCGTGGAAAGTTTACACCTCTGCAAAGGACGAGTCTTAATCCACCGTGGAAAGTTTACACCTCTGCAAAGATGAGTCCTAATCCATCGTGAAAAGTTTAAACCTGTACAAATGACGAGTCCTAAGCCACCGTGGAAAGTTTACACGTCTGGAGAGCTATTAGGAGACAGATGGTAGCCTCCCGTCAAGACCATCCAGCGTGATCTTTAACGTACACAGGGTATGGCTCTCTCGCACATGGGGCAACGGATTAACGTCCCATCCGATGGACGGCGGCCTTTCCAAGCTCATCGGTGTCCCCTACTGACCGT
>JAWZYU010001081.1:0-50000 GCA_038380435.1 Ryuthela nishihirai | reverse complement strand
ATGCGGACGAGTGAATCACGTGACACGAAGATTCATATTCAAGAGATTCACCACTATGAGAGAAACAAACTTTTGAACTTTAACGATAGTGAAGCCGTTAATGTGCACATTACCTAGGTAAAATGCGGAAAGCTCTTGATTCCGCACTTTAACGGAGCAAATCAGTTAATCTGCAGATTAGCTAGGTAATGTGCACATTAACGGCTTTCGAGCTTTAGCGTAACATATATATATACAGTCGTATCAGAATAATATGACCACCCCATAGTATATGTATGGTAAGTAGTCATATTATTCGACTGTGTATATCTATCAAGCAGTCTTGGTGGTTCCAAGTGATTAGCGTGTTTGGCTATTTGATCAATGGAACCTGGGTTCGAGTTAATTCAATAATTAATTAATTATATTAATATATAATGTCGAAAAATGAAATAGACAGACTTGAATGAAACACTTTTAGAGACACTAAAATTCTTCAATTCCCTTTGTTTCATTTCCTCGTGATCTCTGAACATTCGATTTTAAACTTTATATATAAATGATTTTGTAAGTTGCTTCCCTCGACCCCTGTATGGGGGAACACCACCTCCACCCCGATTTCCCCTATGGCTCATTAAACTGACAGGCTGCTGTCAGTCCTCTCTGGCAAGCAGCTGCTTGAAGAGGTTTTTATTAATATATTTATACGTCTTTCCGCATTTACTTCGCCAAGTAGTTAGGGGCGGGGGTGGCTCAGTCGGTAGCGCGCCAGGCTCGTAATCTGTAGTTCCCAGGTTCGAGTCCCAGCTGGGTCAGCGTTGAGATTTATCTCCGCAAAATTCCCTGCCCTGCCCACGGTCAGTAGGGGACACCGATGGGCTTGGAAAGACCGCCGTCCATCGGATGGTACGTTAAGCCGTGGCCCCGTGTGCGGGAGAGCCATACCCTGTGCACGTTAAAGAACACGCTGGATGGCCTTGACGGGAGGCTACCATCTGTCTCCCAACAGCTGTTCCAGTGGGTCCCCTCCCCCAACCTTCTCTGAGCCTTCGGGGTCCATGTGACCTGGCCATTTAGCCCATGGTGTGCAAAAAAGTGCCGCTCAGAGGTAAAACAACCCAATCCAATGTCATGCCTTAATACTCATGCAAGATCATGCCACAATACACAACATTCAAAGTTATAATTAACTTCTGAGTTAAAAAGCTAACGTTAGGCATTGTTGGTGTTAAATATTCCAACCTCCATAACTCTTTAAATACTAAGGGAATATTGTTCAAAATCGAGATTTAGATATAATTGATTGAGATCTTTAATTTATCTTCAGTCCCATTCTGTCATAAAACTCTTTTTTTAGAAGTTGTAGAGCTTGGAGAGAGGTGGTTATAATTTATGAATTACTCAGTGTATATGCTTCCGAAAGCAAAAAAAAAATATATATGTATAAATATCCCCTTAAGCAGCTGCTTGCCACAGAGGTCTGACAGGAGACTGTCAATTTAATGTTCCATAGTAGAAGGTCTGTGAGGATGTCGGAACCACAGAAGAAAAACAACTCAAACATCCATTCCTTAACCCAGGGCTCGAACCCAGCTCCTTTTGATCAGTAACCAAATAAAAAATAAATAAATAAATACCCCCTCAAGCAGCTGCTTGCCACAGAGGTCTGACAGGAGCCTGTCAGTTTATATGCCATAGTAGAAGGTCTGAGAGGATGGCAGGACCTCAGCAGAAAAACGACACAAACAGCCATGCCTTACCCGGGGATCGAACCCAGGTCCCTTAGATCAGTAGCCAAGCGCGCTAACCACTCGGCCATGGGACGGTAGCGCGCTAATAATTCGAAGGTAGGGGGGGGGGGAAATTGCCCTTCTTTCCCTACCTTACTGATAAGCAAGTCTGTTGCTTTAAGCGATGCAGAATCTTGCAGCGAATAATGCCAGCGAAAAATATTGAGTTTATCTGCAAATAGAGATAATCAAAAAGATTTAGCACTAACAATGAAACATCGGGTGGAACAAGAACATTAAAAAAAAACAAATTGAGATATAATCTTTGCTATTCTTTTGAATGAATGTTGCAGATAATATATCTGCCAAAAAACCCCCAGCACTGTTATGATCGAGGTGAATATTCATCCGGGCTTTATTCCTTCACACTCTCCTAGCTTACTACGAGAGGGGGCAAGAGTGATGATGCGGGGGGGGGGGAAGTGCAAAGTATATTCACTGAAGTGTCACCGAGCGGAAGTCCCCCTCCCCCCACCCTTTTCCCAGTCCCACCGAGTTCCTCTTTTCAACAACATAGCCTTTCCTCGCTAACTTGCACTCCAATGGGACAATCATATGGTCTGACGGACAGTCCGACATCGCCTCTGACACTAGTCGCTTGAAAAAAGGAGAGCCTTTCTCTCCAACTCTCATGCATTAGGACAAAAAGGAGAGTTCAGTCGACGAGAGGGGTCTATAGACGCTCCCAAGTCGAGAGCAGAGGGCTTGCTGGGGTAAGAAATGGGGAGGAAAGGAATCTTCATGAACAGGCAGTCCGGAAAGCAGTTGTCACGTAGCTAAATGCTTTGGGATTTTTAACATATGTGGGGTGGTTTGATATTGATAGAGAGTAAAGTTTTTTTTTTTCGAAGAATGTTTTCATATATTCTAGAAGACGATTATTTCGCACAAAATCCATTACGTTATACGTAATAATAATAAAATAAAAATAAATAAATACACACACCAATGCCACAGAGGTCTGACAGGAGCCTATCAGTTTATATGTGAGGCCTGTGAGGATGGCAGGACCTCAGCAGAAAAAGAACACAAACGTCCATGCCTTATCCGGGGCTCGAACCTAGGTCTCTTAGATTAGCAGCCAAGCGGGGCGGGGGTGGCTCAGTCGGTAGCGCGCCAGGCTTGTAATATGTAGTTCCCAGGTTCGTTCAGCTGGGTCAGCGTTGAGATTTATCTCCGCAAAATTCTCCGCCCTGCCCACGGTTAGTAGGGGACACCGATGGGCTTGGAAAGGCCGCCGTCCGTCGGATGGGACGTTAAGACGTGGCCCGTGTGCGGGAGAGCAATACCCTGTACACGTTAAAGAACACGCTGGATGGCCTTGACGGGAGGCTACCATCTGTCTCCCAACAGCTGTTCCAGTGGGTCCCCTTCCCAAACCTTCTCTGAGCCTTCGTGGTCCTTGTGACCTGGCCATTTAGCCCATGGTGTGCAAAAAAGTGCCGCTCAGAGGTAAAACAACCCAACCCAACCTTAGTAGCCAAGCGCGCTAATCACTTGGCCACGTGACGGTCGTAATAATAATAATAATTTATTTTCCGCAAATACACAGAAGGGTCAGATAATTCTTCCCTGTTGACTAAAAAATAAGAAATGAGAAACAAATGAATGTCTAAAATTTAACATATACAGAAACAAAGTTCAATATGAGGTTTAAAATCTAAAGCATGGAATAAATGGTGGTAAGTCCACTTCTTTCAACTTTCTTCTGAAACACTGCAATGTTGGTGAGTTGGGTTGGGTTGTTTTACCTCTGAGAGGCACTTTTTTGCACACCATGGGCTAAATGGCCAGGTCACATGGACCCCGAAGGCTCAGAGAAGGTTGGGGGAGGGGACCCACTGGAACAGCTGTTGCGAGACAGATGGTAGCCTCCCGTCAAGGCCATCCAGCGTGTTCTTTAACGTGCACAGGGTATTGCTCTCCCGCACACGGGCCACGTCTTAACGTCCCATCCGACGGACGGCGGCCTTTCCAAGCCCATCGGTGTTCCCTACTAATCGTGGGCAGGGCGGAGAATTTTGCGGAGATGAATCTCAACGCTGACCCAGCTGGGACTCGAACCTGGGAACAAAAGTAGTGATGATTTGAAGGCACTGTTACAGGAAATATATTTAAAAATTCAGGTTATTAATGAACTGAAAGATGAAATTGTAGACCTAAGATGTTCTGTAGAGTTTTTCTCCGAAAGATATGATACATTACTAGAAAGATTACAAATATATGGCGGGGGTGGCTCAGTCGGTAGCGCGCCAGGCTCGTAATCTGTAGTTCCCAGGTTCGAGTCCCAGCTGGGTCAGCGTTGAGATTTATCTCCGCAAAAATTCCCCGCCCTGCCCACGGTCAGTAGGGGACACCGATGGGCCGCCGTCCGTCGGATGGAACGTTAAGCCGTGGCCCCGTGTGCGGGAGAGCCATACCCTGTGCACGTTAAAGAACACGCTGGATGGCCTTGACGGGAGGCTACCATCTGTCTCCCAACAGCTGTTCCAGTGGGTCCCCTCACCCAGCTCTCTCTGAGCCTTCGGGGTCCATGTGACCTGGCCATTTAGCCCATTGTGTGCAAAAAAGTGCCGCTCAGAGGTAAAACAACCCAACCCTTACAAATATATGAAAAACAGCAAACTGAGACAGAACACAAGCTAGAAACTACTGATAAACTTTGTACAGAAAAAAAAGCTGAAATAAAAACTCTGCAAACTAAGCTAAACGACTTAAATCAGTATGAACGTAACAAAAATCCTGAAATACATGGGATTCCCGTTCAATACCAGGAAGATGGAAATAAGCTGCACCTGTTAATCACCACCATCGTGAAAAAGCTTGAAATAAGTAATTTTAAATTAGAGCAAACAGAAGCCATCCACAGGCTGCCTGTGAGAAATAAAAATTAAATTCCGCAAATCACTGTACAATTATTCATCGAGACCCACAAGAGATTATTGGTTATCGCGGAGAAGAAGAGGTTGGGTTGTTTTACCTCTGAGCGGCACTTTTTTGCACACCATAGGGCTAAATGGTCAGGTCACATGGACCCCGAAGGCTCAGAGAAGGTTGGTAGAGGGGACCCACTGGAACAGCTGTTGGGGGACAGATGGTAGCCTCCCGTCAAGGCCATCCAGCGTGTTCTTTAACGTGCACAGGGTATGGCTTCCCCGGCACAAGGGGCCACGGCTTAACGTCCCATCCGACGGACGGCGGCCTTTCCAAGCCCATCGGTGTCCCCTACTGACCGTGGGCAGGGCGGGGAATTTTGCGGAGATAAATCTCAACGCTGACCCAGCTGGGACTCGAACCTGGGAACTACAGATTACGAGCCTGGCGCGCTACCGAAAAAAAAAACTCGGAAATAAAGTGAAATGTAAACATCAGGTAAGCAGATATTGAATTGCTCTTTGAACAAACCCGATGAAAGTTCATGTGAAAAAAACAGAAGACAGCTTTGAAATCATTCCGCCAGGCTCTTTACGTAACTGGCTTACTTTTTTTTATTCCTCCGACGAAGCAAAAAAAGGGCGTGCTAACAGAAAATCCTGAAAATTGAAGTACTTCAATTGAATCCTTCAGCCGAGCAGCCAATCGTACATCGAAGCCCCCCCCCTACCGCGTCCTCTCTGACAGAAGAGTACCCCATTCCCAGACAGCCACTTCGCTGACTTCATCAGTAAAACGTCAACTTGGACTGACTACCACGGAGACAGACCCAGCTCACTGACAGAGCCTAACACCCAACCAACTTCCTTGTTGCTAGGGTTGCAACACGTTGGCCTTGTTGTCTAGCTTGTTACTAGCCGCTGCTGCTTTTGTTGACGTCATTGCGTAGACACTGTTGTTGTTGTTTACTGTTGTTTTGGGAGACGTCCGTTAATTGCCATTGTTGTCGTTTCTTTCGTTAACAGTTTTGATGCGGAAATTTTGATTCGGTTGGATTGTTTCACCTCTGCGCTGCACTTTTTTGCATACCATGAGCTAAATGGCCAGGTCACATGGACCCCGAAGGCTCAGAGAAGGTTGGGGGAGGGGACCCACTGGAACAGCTGTTGGGAGACAGATGGTAGCCTCCCGTCAAGGCCATCCAGCGTCTTCTTTAACGTTGAGTTGTTTAACCTCTGCGCGGCACTTTTTTTGCACACCATGGGCTAAATGGCCAGGTCACATGGACTCCGAAGGCTCAGAGAAGGTTGGGGGAGGGGACCCACTGGAACAGCTGTTGGGAGACAGATGGTAGCCTCCTGTCAAGGCCATCCAGCGTCTTCTTTAACGTGCACAGGGTATGGCTCTCCCGCACGCGGGGCCACGGCTTAACGTCCCATCCGACGGACGGCGGCCTTTCCAAGCTCATCGCTGTCCCCTACTGACCGTAGGCAGGGCGGGTAGTTTTGCGGAGATAAATCTCAACGCTGGCACAGGTGGGACTCGAACCTGGGAACTACAGATTACGAGCCTGGTGCACTACCGACTGAGCCAATCCTGCTCCTGAAGCTTTGCTCACTGTTGTTGGTATTGGCAAACCTATGATGTTGTCGACGACCATAATTGTTGTTGTAATTCGCGCTAACAACCAATGATGTTGTTGAAGCAGGTAACTGTTGTTATTGGTGTTGACAACTAATGATTTTATTGATGATTCTGATTATCGTTGTTGACAACTAAAGATGTTGACAACTCATGATGTTGTTGACTAAGGTAACAACAACTGTTATCATTGTAATGACAACTAATGATGTTGTTGACGAAACTAACTATTGTTGCTATTGTGATGAGAACTAATGATTTTGTTGATGACGCTGATTATTTTCTTTACAACTAAAGATGATGACGACACTGGCTATTGTTATTTTGTAGACAACTCATGATGTTGTTGACGAAGGTAACAATTGTTGTCATTGTATTGAAAACTAATGATGTTGTCGACGAAGCTAACTACTGTTAGAAATGCAAGATGGCGTCTAAGGTTTCGAATAATATGTCGGAGTTAATGAAATATCTGAGCAGACCGGATTATGTCAAGTGGAATGGAAGATAATGCATAGAGAAGCAAAAAATATGTGGCAGATGCAAGAAATAATGTTTATTTTTTTTAACATACTTAGGTAATATAGCTAAAAATGTTTGCAAAAACCGGAAAAAAATAATTCGGGGGTGAGTATTAAAACAAAAACTGGATATTTCATGGAACTAGAGATATTGGTTAGGGGTTTGTGGAGGGGGTCTAGATTAGGAGTCTCAAGTTAAGATCATATTGAGGGGGGTTGGGGGTTTTAGACCAAGGGTCTCAAATTGAAATATTATGGGGGGGGGGGGGGGGGGGGTAGACCAAGGGTCTCAAATTAAAATCATATGGAGGGGGTTGGGGGTTTTATATAAAGGGTCTCAAATTGAAATATTATGGGGGGTAGACCAAGGGTCTCAAATTGAAATATTATGGGGGGGGGGGTTAGACCAAGGGTCTCAAATTGAAATATTATGGGGATAGACCAAGGGTCTCAAATTGAAATATTATGGGGGGGGGGGGGGGTTAGACCAAGGGTCTCAAATTAAAATCATATGGAGGGGGTTGGGGTTTTATACCAAGGGTCTCAAATTGAAATATTATGGGGAGGGGTTAGCCCAAGGGTCTCAAATTGAAATATTATGGAGGGGGGTTAGACCAAGGGTCTCAAATTAAAATCATATGGAGGGGGTTGGGGTTTTATACCACGGGGCTCAAATTGAAATATTATGGGGGGGGGGGGTAGACCAAGGGTCTCAAATTGAAATATTATGGGGGAGGGGGGGTAGACCAAGTGTCTCAAATTAAAATCATATGGAGGGGGTTGGGGGTTTTAGACCAAGGGTCTCAAATTGAAATATTATGGGGGGGGGGTTAGACCAAGGGTCTCAAATTAAAATCATATGGAGGGGGTTGGGGGTTTTATACCAAGGGTCTCAAATTGAAATATTATGGGGAGGGGTTAGACCAAGGGTCTCAAATTAAATCCTATGGAGGGGGTTGGGGGTTTTATACCAAGGGTCTCAAATTGAAATATTATGGGGGGGGGGTTAGACCAAGGGTCTCAAATTAAAATCATATGGAGGGGGTTGGGGGTTTTACACCAAGGGTCTTAAATTGAAATATTATGGGGAGGGGTTAGACCAAGGGTCTCAAATTAAAATCATATGGAGGGGGTTGGGGGTTTTAGACCAAGGGTCTGAAATTGAAATATTATGGGGAGGGGTTAGACCAAGGGTCTCAAATAAAAATCATAAGGAGGGGGTTGGGGGTTTTATACCAAGGGTCTCAAATTGAAATATTATTGGGGTAGACCAAGGGTCTCAAATTGAAATATTATGGGGGGGGGGGGTTAGACCAAGGGTCTCAAATTAAAATCATATGGAGGGGGTTGGGGTTTTATACCAAGGGTCTCAAATTGAAATATTATGGGGAGGGGTTAGCCCAAGGGTCTCAAATTGAAATATTATGGAGGGGGGTTAGACCAAGGGTCTCAAATTAAAATCATATGGAGGGGGTTGGGGTTTTATACCAAGGGTCTCAAATTGAAATATTATGGGGGGGGGGGGGGGGTAGACCAAGGGTCTCAAATTGAAATATTATGGGGGGGGGATTAGACCAAGGGTCTCAAATTAAAATCATATGGAGGGGGTTGGTGGTTTTATACCAAGGGTCTCAAATTGAAATATTATGGGGAGGGGTTAGACCAAGGGTCTCAAATCAAAATCATATGGAGGGGGTTGGGGGTTTTAGACCAAGGGTCTCAAATTGAAATATTATGGGGGGTTAGACCAAGGGTCTCAAATTGAAATATTATGGGGGGGGGGGGGTTAGACCAAGGGTCTCAAATTAAAATCATATGGAGGGGGTTGGGGGTTTTATACCACGGGTCTCAAATTGAAATATTATGGGGAGGGGTTAGACCAAGGGTCTCAAATTAAAATCATATGGAGTGGGTTGGGGGTTTTACACCAAGGGTTTCAGATTGAAATATTATGGGGGGGGGGGGGGGTAGACCAAGGGTCTCAAATTAAAATCATATGGAGGGGGTTGGGGGTTTTATATAAAGGGTCTCAAATTGAAATATTATGGGGGGTAGACCAAGGGTCTCAAATTGAAATATTATGGGGGGGGGGTTAGACCAAGGGTCTCAAATTAAAATCATATGGAGGGGGTTGGGGGTTTTATACCAAGGGTCTCAAATTGAAATATTATGGGGATAGACCAAGGGTCTCAAATTGAAATATTATGGGGGGGGGGGGGGTTAGACCAAGGGTCTCAAATTAAAATCATATGGAGGGGGTTGGGGTTTTATACCAAGGGTCTCAAATTGAAATATTATGGAGGGGGGTTAGCCCAAGGGTCTCAAATTAAAATCATATGGAGGGGGTTGGGGTTTTATACCACGGGGCTCAAATTGAAATATTATGGGGGGGGGGTAGACCAAGGGTCTCAAATTGAAATATTATGGGGGAGGGGGGGTAGACCAAGTGTCTCAAATTAAAATCATATGGAGGGGGTTGGGGGTTTTAGACCAAGGGTCTCAAATTGAAATATTATGGGGGGGGGGGGGGGGTTAGACCAAGGGTCTCAAATTAAAATCATATGGAGGGGGTTGGGGGTTTTATACCAAGGGTCTCAAATTGAAATATTATGGGGAGGGGTTAGACCAAGGGTCTCAAATTAAAATCCTATGGAGGGGGTTGGGGGTTTTATACCAAGGGTCTCAAATTGAAATATTATGGGGGGGGGGGGGTTAGACCAAGGGTCTCAAATTAAAATCATATGGAGGGGGTTGGGGGTTTTACACCAAGGGTCTCAAATTGAAATATTATGGGGAGGGGTTAGACCAAGGGTCTCAAATTAAAATCATATGGAGGGGGTTGGGGGTTTTAGACCAAGGGTCTGAAATTGAAATATTATGGGGAGGGGTTAGACCAAGGGTCTCAAATAAAAATCATAAGGAGGGGGTTGGGGGTTTTATACCAAGGGTCTCAAATTGAAATATTATTGGGGTAGACCAAGGGTTTCAAATTGAAATATTATGGGGGGGGGGGGGGTTAGACCAACGGTCTCAAATTAAAATCATATGGAGGGGGTTGGGGTTTTATACCAAGGGTCTCAAATTGAAATATTATGGAGCGGGGTTAGCCCAAGGGTCTCAAATTAAAATCATATGGAGGGGGTTGGGGTTTTATACCAAGGGTCTCAAATTGAAATATTATGGGGGGGGGGGTAGACCAAGGGTCTCAAATTGAAATATTATGGGGGGGGGGGATTAGACCAAGGGTCTCAAATTAAAATCATATGGAGGGGGTTGGTGGTTTTATACCAAGGGTTTCAAATTGAAATATTATGGAGAGGGGTTAGACCAAGGGTCTCAAATCAAAATCATATGGAGGGGGTTGGGGGTTTTAGACCAAGGGTCTCAAATTGAAATATTATGGGGGGTTAGACCAAGGGTCTCAAATTGAAATATTATGGGGGGGGGGGGGGGGTTAGACCAAGGGTCTCAAATTAAAATCATATGGAGGGGGTTGGGGGTTTTATACCACGGGTCTCAAATTGAAATATTATGGGGAGGGGTTAGACCAAGGGTCTCAAATTAAAATCATATGGAGTGGGTTGGGGGTTTTACACCAAGGGTTTCAGATTGAAATATTATGGGGGGGGGGGTAGACCAAGGGTCTCAAATTAAAATCATATGGAGGGGGTTGGGGGTTTTATATAAAGGGTCTCAAATTGAAATATTATGGGGGGTAGACCAAGGGTCTCAAATTGAAATATTATGGGGGGGGGGGGGTTAGACCAAGGGTCTCAAATTAAAATCATATGGAGGGGGTTGGGGGTTTTATACCAAGGGTCTCAAATTGAAATATTATGGGGATAGACCAAGGGTCTCAAATTGAAATATTATGGGGGGGGGGTTAGACCAAGGGTCTCAAATTAAAATCATATGGAGGGGGTTGGGGTTTTATACCAAGGGTCTCAAATTGAAATATTATGGAGGGGGGTTAGCCCAAGGGTCTCAAATTAAAATCATATGGAGGGGGTTGGGGTTTTATACCACGGGGCTCAAATTGAAATATTATGGGGGGGGGGGGTAGACCAAGGGTCTCAAATTGAAATATTATGGGGGAGGGGGGTAGACCAAGTGTCTCAAATTAAAATCATATGGAGGGGGTTGGGGGTTTTAGACCAAGGGTCTCAAATTGAAATATTATGGGGGGGGGGGGGGGGGGGTTAGACCAAGGGTCTCAAATTAAAATCATATGGAGGGGGTTGGGGGTTTTATACCAAGGGTCTCAAATTGAAATATTATGGGGAGGGGTTAGACCAAGGGTCTCAAATTAAAATCCTATGGAGGGGGTTGGGGGTTTTATACCAAGGGTCTCAAATTGAAATATTATGGGGGGGGGTTAGACCAAGGGTCTCAAATTAAAATCATATGGAGGGGGTTGGGGGTTTTACACCAAGGGTCTTAAATTGAAATATTATGGGGAGGGGTTAGACCAAGGGTCTCAAATTAAAATCATATGGAGGGGGTTGGGGGTTTTAGACCAAGGGTCTGAAATTGAAATATTATGGGGAGGGGTTAGACCAAGGGTCTCAAATAAAAATCATAAGGAGGGGGTTGGGGGTTTTATACCAAGGGTCTCAAATTGAAATATTATTGGGGTAGACCAAGGGTCTCAAATTGAAATATTATGGGGGGGGGGGGGTTAGACCAAGGGTCTCAAATTAAAATCATATGGAGGGGGTTGGGGTTTTATACCAAGGGTCTCAAATTGAAATATTATGAAGAGGGGTTAGCCCAAGGGTCTCAAATTGAAATATTATGGAGGGGGGTTAGACCAAGGGTCTCAAATTAAAATCATATGGAGGGGGTTGGGGTTTTATACCAAGGGTCTCAAATTGAAATATTATGGGGGGGGGTAGACCAAGGGTCTCAAATTGAAATATTATGGGGGGGGGATTAGACCAAGGGTCTCAAATTAAAATCATATGGAGGGGGTTGGTGGTTTTATACCAAGGGTCTCAAATTGAAATATTATGGGGAGGGGTTAGACCAAGGGTCTCAAATCAAAATCATATGGAGGGGGTTGGGGGTTTTAGACCAAGGGTCTCAAATTGAAATATTATGGGGGGGGGGGGGGGTAGACCAAGGGTCTCAAATTAAAATCATATGGAGGGGGTTGGGGGTTTTATACCACGGGTCTCAAATTGAAATATTATGGGGAGGGGTTAGACCAAGGGTCTCAAATTAAAATCATATGGAGTGGGTTGGGGGTTTTACACCAAGGGTTTCAGATTGAAATATTATGGGGGGGGGGGGGGGGTAGACCAAGGGTCTCAAATTAAAATCATATGGAGGGGGTTGGGGGTTTTATATAAAGGGTCTCAAATTGAAATATTATGGGGGGTAGACCAAGGGTCTCAAATTGAAATATTATGGGGGGGGGGGGTTAGACCAAGGGTCTCAAATTAAAATCATATGGAGGGGGTTGGGGGTTTTATACCAAGGGTCTCAAATTGAAATATTATGGGGATAGACCAAGGGTCTCAAATTGAAATATTATGGGGGGGGGGGGGGGGTTAGACCAAGGGTCTCAAATTAAAATCATATGGAGGGGGTTGGGGTTTTATACCAAGGGTCTCAAATTGAAATATTATGGAGGGGGGTTAGCCCAAGGGTCTCAAATTAAAATCATATGGAGGGGGTTGGGGTTTTATACCACGGGGCTCAAATTGAAATATTATGGGGGGGGGGGGTAGACCAAGGGTCTCAAATTGAAATATTATGGGGGAGGGGGGGTAGACCAAGTGTCTCAAATTAAAATCATATGGAGGGGGTTGGGGGTTTTAGACCAAGGGTCTCAAATTGAAATATTATGGGGGGGGGGGGGGTTAGACCAAGGGTCTCAAATTAAAATCATATGGAGGGGGTTGGGGGTTTTATACCAAGGGTCTCAAATTGAAATATTATGGGGAGGGGTTAGACCAAGGGTCTCAAATTAAAATCCTATGGAGGGGGTTGGGGGTTTTATACCAAGGGTCTCAAATTGAAATATTATGGGGGGGGGGGGGTTAGACCAAGGGTCTCAAATTAAAATCATATGGAGGGGGTTGGGGGTTTTACACCAAGGGTCTCAAATTGAAATATTATGGGGAGGGGTTAGACCAAGGGTCTCAAATTAAAATCATATGGAGGGGGTTGGGGGTTTTAGACCAAGGGTCTGAAATTGAAATATTATGGGGAGGGGTTAGACCAAGGGTCTCAAATAAAAATCATAAGGAGGGGGTTGGGGGTTTTATACCAAGGGTCTCAAATTGAAATATTATTGGGGTAGACCAAGGGTTTCAAATTGAAATATTATGGGGGGGGGGGGGGGGTTAGACCAAGGGTCTCAAATTAAAATCATATGGAGGGGGTTGGGGTTTTATACCAAGGGTCTCAAATTGAAATATTATGGAGGGGGGTTAGCCCAAGGGTCTCAAATTAAAATCATATGGAGGGGGTTGGGGTTTTATACCAAGGGTCTCAAATTGAAATATTATGGGGGGGGGGGTAGACCAAGGGTCTCAAATTGAAATATTATGGGGGGGGGATTAGACCAAGGGTCTCAAATTAAAATCATATGGAGGGGGTTGGTGGTTTTATACCAAGGGTTTCAAATTGAAATATTATGGAGAGGGGTTAGACCAAGGGTCTCAAATCAAAATCATATGGAGGGGGTTGGGGGTTTTAGACCAAGGGTCTCAAATTGAAATATTATGGGGGGTTAGACCAAGGGTCTCAAATTGAAATATTATGGGGGGGGGGGGGGGGGGGGGGTTAGATCAAGGGTCTCAAATTAAAATCATATGGAGGGGGTTGGGGGTTTTATACCACGGGTCTCAAATTGAAATATTATGGGGAGGGGTTAGACCAAGGGTCTCAAATTAAAATCATATGGAGTGGGTTGGGGGTTTTACACCAAGGGTTTCAGATTGAAATATTATGGGGGGGGGGGTAGACCATGGGTCTCAAATTAAAATCATATGGAGGGGGTTGGGGGTTTTATATAAAGGGTCTCAAATTGAAATATTATGGGGGGTAGACCAAGGGTCTCAAATTGAAATATTATGGGGGGGGGGGGGGTTAGACCAAGGGTCTCAAATTAAAATCATATGGAGGGGGTTGGGGGTTTTATACCAAGGGTCTCAAATTGAAATATTATGGGGAGGGGTTAGACCAAGGGTCTCAAATTAAAATCCTATGGAGGGGGTTGGGGGTTTTATACCAAGGGTCTCAAATTGAAATATTATGGGGGGGGGGGTAGACCAAGGGTCTCAAATTGAAATATTATGGGGGGGGGATTAGACCAAGGGTCTCAAATTAAAATCATATGGAGGGGGTTGGTGGTTTTATACCAAGGGTTTCAAATTGAAATATTATGGAGAGGGGTTAGACCAAGGGTCTCAAATCAAAATCATATGGAGGGGGTTGGGGGTTTTAGACCAAGGGTCTCAAATTGAAATATTATGGGGGGTTAGACCAAGGGTCTCAAATTGAAATATTATGGGGGGGGGGGGTTAGATCAAGGGTCTCAAATTAAAATCATATGGAGGGGGTTGGGGGTTTTATACCACGGGTCTCAAATTGAAATATTATGGGGAGGGGTTAGACCAAGGGTCTCAAATTAAAATCATATGGAGTGGGTTGGGGGTTTTACACCAAGGGTTTCAGATTGAAATATTATGGGGGGGGGGGGGGTAGACCAAGGGTCTCAAATTAAAATCATATGGAGGGGGTTGGGGGTTTTAGAGCAAGGGTCTCAAATTTAAATATTATGGGGTGGGGGTTAGACCAAGGGTCTCAAATTGAAATATTGTGGAGGGGGTTTAGACCAAGGGTCTCATATTAAAATCATATGGAGGGGAGTTGGGGGTTTTACACAAATGGTCTCAAATTAAAATCATATGGTGCGGTTGAGGGTTTTACACCAAGAGTCTCAAATTGAAATATTATGGGGGGGGGGGGGGTAGACCAAAGTCTCAAATTAAAATGATATGGAGGGGGTTGGGGTTTTTACACCAAGGATCTCAAATTGAAATATTATGGGGGGGGGGGGTTAGACCAAGCGTCTCAAATTAAAATCTTATGGGGGGTAATCATTTATTTTCCAGTATTTGGCGGACTGCATTCCATCTTGAGCAGTAATAAGCCAAACATAATTTCTTGTGTCGTTGTTTTATTTTTAAAATGTCACATACCTTCAATATTGAAGCATAAGCAAAAATATCATTTGCAATGGCCTCATCTTCGCCTGAAGGCGCCCAAAGTTTCCATACTATATATCGTGAGATCATCATAGCCTATATAGTAAACTACAGTTCGCCAACATGATAATGATAAAATCATGAATATAATTGATTTCGGGCCGTATATAATGACTCTGAGGGCAGCGGAATTTGATTTGAGATCCCTGTTGTTCTATACAATTTCAGGGAGGGTGTGTGTGGGGGTGGGGGAAGAGGTGGGGGAGTGTTTCAGGGAGGGTGTATGTGGGGGTGGGGGGAAGAGGTGGGTCATTCTCTTCCAAATTTCGCAGGTTAATTCAGTGATAAAACTTCTGAACCCAGAGCAAATATGGAACAGCTTTATAATTCTTGTTCTAACATGACATCCGTTTCGAATTTTCTTTCCTCTTATCATCAATGGCTTTCAGAACGGTTTTTACGCAAATCACCTTGGACATCGCAAAAACAAAAACAAAAAAAAAAACCTCCTACAAAGAATAGCAGTAAAGACATAAAAAAAAAAGGAGCAACTTGAAATAGCACTTTGACAAGAAATCTCATTCGAGTTACGTCCAACAAAGAAACAAATAATAACACACCAACGGAGAGATATATAAAAATGGTAAAAGGTATAAGTAGAGCTGAGCTTGAAAAGAAAAAATCACCTCCAAAGTAAATGCTCTATTCTTTCATGGTGATAAATATCAGTGGGCCAGTTTTATTTGAACCGAACGCATTACCCAAAGTATACATTTGTATGTCGTTAAGGGCCTGGAACAGAGGCCTAAAACGATCAAGTTGAATCCACGAGGCAATCCGTCTCATCCCCAGCTTCCTTCCTCTAACATCCGCATGGAGCATCAAGACCACATTACTGCGTGTGCCCTTCTCACCCAACACCACACACACACCATCCCCCCACCTCTTTTTTGCTCCCCACCCCCCTTCCCCACCTAGCTTCCACTCCTCCTCCTGTACATGATAAATAGCAGCTGCAAACTCTTGGATGCGCCCGTTCGACTAGGAATTCAAAACCGTTAAACGCAAATTGCAGCCTCTCTGCAACTTTTACGGATCGAGGAGGGATTTTCCTCCCCCCTTCTTACATCCCCTCCGCCTTTACCTTCTTTCTTACCCCCCTCCCCCCACTATCTTCTTTCTCCCTTTCTCACTTTTTTTTATTATTGCTCTTTCTTCGGTTTTTCTACTTTTTTTTCGCATTTTTTTTGCTTGTATTTTGAGAACAAAGTCAAGTGAAGGAGTTGTCAGTTCATACCTCTTTACAGTTGCAAAAGACGAAGAGAAAACATGGTGTTGGCGAGTAATGGATCAGATAGCGAGTGAGTGAAGAATAGTGAGGAATAAATAAATAAATAAAACTCTGTGTTATTATCAATATTTATTGTCTGCCTATGAATATTTTTGGGACGAAGAAATTCCCAATGAGGGAGAAATTTAGATCTTCTGTCAAACTTGTGAAAAGCTGGACCGAATCCAGAAAAAAAAAATGTGAACGAGTTGGGTTGTTTTACCTCTGAGCGGCACTTTTTTGCACACTGTGGGCTAAATGGCCAGGTCACATGGACCCCGAAGGCTCAGAAAAGGTTGGGGGAGGGAACCCACTGAAACAGCTGTTGGGAGACAGATGATAGCCTCCCGTCAAGGCCATCCAGCGTGTTCTTTAACGTGCACAGGGTATGGCTCTCCCGCACAAGGGGCCACGGCTTAACGTCCCATCCGACGGACGGCGGCCTTTCCAAGCCCATAGGTGTCCCCTACTGACCGTGGGCAGGGCGTGGAATTTTGCGGAGATAAATCTCAACGCTGACCCAGCTGGGACTCGAACCTGGGAACTACAGATTACGAGCCTGGCGCGCTACCGACTGAGCCACCCCCGCCCCAATGTGAATGAGTAGTGGCGAGGTGTGTATATATATATATGTGTGTGTGTCTGGGGGAGTGATCTGAATGAAAAGGTGGGGCCAAAATCGAACAGGAACGCCTTTAAAAAAAATCATCCCCCCCTCCATTTTAGTGGTCTTTAACAGATTTCTTGAAACATACACATAATATATCTATGTTTAAGATTTTTCTCTTCCTTTCCGGCTATTAATATTCTCAAAAGGGGGAGGAAGCTCTTCTCGACTTTTCCCCACCCCTAGATGATCCCTTGTTGAAAAGTTTAACGAGCACCTGTTTTCTGCAGACACTTTATCCTCCAAAGAATTTCTGTTCCTTCCCCATTAAGTAAATGGAAAGCTTAATTTTCAGACAGGCACGGATTTAGTAAAGATTTCTGGGGGAGGAGGAGGGGGCGATCAGGTGACTGGATTGAAGTGGAACGGACCACAATGCCGTTGAAGTATTTTTCCTTTCTTTCAGAAATTGTTCTTGCCAAAAAAATAAAGTGATATATGTTTTTTGCCGCAGGCCATTGTTTTTGGAGCGGGGGTGGCTCAGTCGGTAGCGCGGCAGGCTCGCAATTTGTAGTTCCCAGGTTCGAGTCCCAGCTGGGTTAGCGTTTAGATTTCTCTCCGCAAAAATTCCCCGCCCTGCCCACGGTCAGTAGGGGACACCGATGGGCTTAGAAAGGCCGCCGTCCGTCGGATGGGACGTTAAGCCGTGGCCCCGTGTGCGGGAGAGCCATACCCTGTGCACGTTAAAGAACACGCTGGATGGCCTTGACGGGAGACTACCATCTGTCTCCCAAAATCTGTTCCAGTGGGTCCCCTCCCCCAACCTTCTCTGAGCCTTCGGGGTCCATGTGACCTGGCCATTTAGCCCATGGTGTGCAAAAAAGTGCCGCTCAGAGGTAAAAGAACCCAACCCATTGTTTTTTTTTTTTTTTCGTTTGATTAAACCTTGCAGTCAGTATTTTAGGACTTAAACTGTCTTTTTCGTTAATCCGCACCTTGTCCAGGGTCAATAGGGGACACCGATGGGCTTGGAAAGGCCGCAGTCCTTCGGATGGGACGTTAAGCCGTGGCCCCTTGTGCGGGGGAGCCATACCATGTGCTCGTTAAAGAACACGCTGGATGGGCTTGTCGGGAACCTAACATCTGTTTCCCAACAGTTGTCCAGTGGTCATCTTTTCTCAACCTTCTTTGTGTCCTTGGGGTCCTTGTGACCTGGTCATTTAGCTCATTGAAAAGAAGTGAAGCTCAGAGGTAAAACAACAAAATACCCTTTGTTTTTCAGCCTATGTGTGAAAAAAAAATGTGGGTCCGGCAATAGGATCTTCTACTATGAGTAGATCCAGAAAACAAAATAGAGGGGTCAATAGCGCCAACGTTTATTTATTACTTTGAGTTAGAAAACTGGTAGATCCAAAATTTATTTCTATTTAAATTTATAATTATTATACACTGTATGTGTTTTCTGAGGCCAATAATGAGAGTCTATGCGCAAAATTTGGGAGAACAGGCTTAAAAATGGTTGAGATATAGAGCAGTGGTTCTCAACCTTTTATGCTTCACGTACCCCCTGGAAATGTGTATGTAACTGGCGTACCCCTTGTATAGATAGATAAAACTATAGTTAGAGTATAACAATGGGAATAAAATAAAACATATATATCAGTGGTTCTCAACCTTTTATGCTTCACGTACCCCCTGGAAATGTGTATGTAACTGGCGTACCCCTTGTATAGACAGATAAAACTATAGTTAGAGTATAACAATGGGAATAAAATAAAACATATATATCAGTGGTTCTCAACCTTTTATGCTTCACGTACCCCCTGGAAATGTGTATGTAACTGGCATACCCCTTGTATAGATAGATAAAACTATAGTTAGAGTATAACAATGGGAATAAAATATATATATCAGTGGTTCTCAACCTTTTATGCTTCACGTACCCCCTGGAAATGTGTATGTAACTGGCGTACCCCTTGTATAGATAGATAAAACTATAGTTAGAGTATAACAATGGGAATAAAATAAAACATATATATCAGTGGTTCTCAACCTTTTATGCTTCACGTACCCCCTGGAAATGTGTATGTAACTGGCGTACCCCTTGTATAGATAGATAAAACTATAGTTATAACAATGGAAATAAAATAAAACATATATATCAGTGGTTTTCAACCTTTTATGCTTCACGTACCCTCTGGAAATGTGTATGTAACTGGCATACCCCTTGTATAGATAGATAAAACTATAGTTAGAGTATAACAATGGGAATAAAATATATATATCAGTGGTTCTCAACCTTTTATGCTTCACGTACCCCCTGGAAATGTGTATGTAACTGGCGTACCCCTTGTATAGATAGATAAAACTATAGTTAGAGTATAACAATGGGAATAAAATAAAACATATATATCAGTGGTTCTCAACCTTTTATGCTTCACGTACCCCCTGGAAATGTGTATGTAACTGGCGTACCCCTTGTATAGACAGATAAAACTATAGTTAGAGTATAACAATGGGAATAAAATAAAACATATATATCAGTGGTTCTCAACCTTTTATGCTTCACGTACCCCCTGGAAATGTGTATGTAACTGGCATACCCCTTGTATAGATAGATAAAACTATAGTTAGAGTATAACAATGGGAATAAAATATATATATCAGTGGTTCTCAACCTTTTATGCTTCACGTACCCCCTGGAAATGTGTATGTAACTGGCGTACCCCTTGTATAGATAGATAAAACTATAGTTAGAGTATAACAATGGGAATAAAATAAAACATATATATCAGTGGTTCTCAACCTTTTATGCTTCACGTACCCCCTGGAAATGTGTATGTAACTGGCGTACCCCTTGTATAGATAGATAAAACTATAGTTAGAGTATAACAATGGGAATAAAATAAAACATATATATCAGTGGTTCTCAACCTTTTATGCTTCACGTACCCCCTGGAAATGTGTATGTAACTGGCATACCCCTTGTATAGATAGATAAAACTATAGTTACAGTATAACAATGGGAATAAAATATATATATCAGTGGTTCTCAACCTTTTATGCTTCACGTACCCCCTGGAAATGTGTATGTAACTGGCGTACCCCTTGTATAGATAGATAAAACTATAGTTAGAGTATAACAATGGGAATAAAATAAAACATATATATCAGTGGTTCTCAACCTTTTATGCTTCACGTACCCCCTGGAAATGTGTATGTAACTGGCGTACCCCTTGTATAGATAGATAAAACTATAGTTATAACAATGGAAATAAAATAAAACATATATATCAGTGGTTTTCAACCTTTTATGCTTCACGTACCCTCTGGAAATGTGTATGTAAGTGGCGTACCCCTTGTATAGATAGATAAAACTATAGTTAGAGTATAACAATGGGAATAAAATAAAACATATATATCTGTGGTTCTCAACCTTTTATGCTTCACGTACCCCCTGGAAATGTGTATGTAACTGGCGTAACCCTTGTATAGATAGATAAAACTATAGTTAGAGTATAACAATGGGAATAAAATAAAACATATATATCAGTGGTTCTCAACCTTTTATGCTTCACGTACCCCCTGGAAATGTGTATGTAACTGGCGTACCCCTTGTATAGATAGATAAAACTATAGTTAGAGTATAACAATGGGAATAAAATAAAACATATATATCAGTGGTTCTCAACCTTTTATGCTTCACGTACCCCCTGGAAATGTGTATGTAACTGGCATACCCCTTGTATAGATAGATAAAACTATAGTTAGAGTATAACAATGGGAATAAAATATATATATCAGTGGTTCTCAACCTTTTATGCTTCACGTACCCCCTGGAAATGTGTATGTAACTGGCGTACCCCTTGTATAGATAGATAAAACTATAGTTAGAGTATAACAATGGGAATAAAATAAAACATATATATCAGTGGTTCTCAACCTTTTATGCTTCACGTACCCCCTGGAAATGTGTATGTAACTGGCGTACCCCTTGTATAGATAGATAAAACTATAGTTATAACAATGGAAATAAAATAAAACATATATATCAGTGGTTCTCAACCTTTTATGCTTCACGTACCCCCTGGAAATGTGTATGTAACTGGCATACCCCTTGTATAGATAGATAAAACTATAGTTAGAGTATAACAATGGGAATAAAATATATATATCAGTGGTTCTCAACCTTTTATGCTTCACGTACCCCCTGGAAATGTGTATGTAACTGGCGTACCCCTTGTATAGATAGATAAAACTATAGTTAGAGTATAACAATGGGAATAAAATAAAACATATATATCAGTGGTTCTCAACCTTTTATGCTTCACGTACCCCCTGGAAATGTGTATGTAACTGGCGTACCCCTTGTATAGATAGATAAAACTATAGTTATAACAATGGAAATAAAATAAAACATATATATCAGTGGTTTTCAACCTTTTATGCTTCACGTACCCTCTGGAAATGTGTATGTAAGTGGCGTACCCCTTGTATAGATAGATAAAATTATAGTTAGAGTATAACAATGGGAATAAAATAAAACATATATATCAGTGGTTCTCAACCTTTTATGCTTCACGTACCCCCTGGAAATGTGTATGTAACTGGCGTACCCCTTGTATAGATAGATAAAACTATAGTTAGAGTATAACAATGGGAATGAAATAAAACATATATATCAGTGGTTCTCAACCTTTTATGCTTCACGTACCCCCTGGAAATGTGTATGTAACTGGCGTAACCCTTGTATAGATAGATAAAACTATAGTTAGAGTATAACAATGGGAATAAAATAAAACATATATATCTGTGGTTCTCAACCTTTTATGCTTCACGTACCCCCTGGAAATGTGTATGTAACTGGCGTAACCCTTGTATAGATAGATAAAACTATAGTTAGAGTATAACAATGGGAATAAAATAAAACATATATATCAGTGGTTCTCAACCTTTTATGCTTCACGTACCCCCTGGAAATGTGTATGTAACTGGCGTACCCCTTGTATAGATAGATAAAACTATAGTTAGAGTATAACAATGGGAATAAAATAAAACATATATATCAGTGGTTCTCAACCTTTTATGCTTCACGTACCCCCTGGAAATGTGTATGTAACTGGCATAACCCTTGTATAGATAGATAAAACTATAGTTAGAGTATAACAATGGGAATAAAATATATATATCAGTGGTTCTCAACCTTTTATGCTTCACGTACCCCCTGGAAATGTGTATGTAACTGGCGTACCCCTTGTATAGATAGATAAAACTATAGTTAGAGTATAACAATGGGAATAAAATAAAACATATATATCAGTGGTTCTCAACCTTTTATGCTTCACGTACCCCCTGGAAATGTGTATGTAACTGGCGTACCCCTTGTATAGATAGATAAAACTATAGTTATAACAATGGAAATAAAATAAAACATATATATCAGTGGTTTTCAACCTTTTATGCTTCACGTACCCTCTGGAAATGTGTATGTAACTGGCATACCCCTTGTATAGATAGATAAAACTATAGTTAGAGTATAACAATGGGAATAAAATATATATATCAGTGGTTCTCAACCTTTTATGCTTCACGTACCCCCTGGAAATGTGTATGTAACTGGCGTACCCCTTGTATAGATAGATAAAACTATAGTTAGAGTATAACAACGGGAATAAAATAAAACATATATATCAGTGGTTCTCAACCTTTTATGCTTCACGTACCCCCTGGAAATGTGTATGTAACTGGCGTACCCCTTGTATAGATAGATAAAACTATAGTTAGAGTATAACAATGGGAATAAAATAAAACATATATATCAGTGGTTCTCAACCTTTTATGCTTCACGTACCCCCTGGAAATGTGTATGTAACTGGCATACCCCTTGTATAGATAGATAAAACTATAGTTAGAGTATAACAATGGGAATAAAATATATATATATCAGTGGTTCTCAACCTTTTATGCTTCACGTACCCCCTGGAAATGTGTATGTAACTGGCGTACCCCTTGTATAGATAGATAAAACTATAGTTAGAGTATAACAATGGGAATAAAATAAAACATATATATCAGTGGTTCTCAACCTTTTATGCTTCACGTACCCCCTGGAAATGTGTATGTAACTGGCGTACCCCTTGTATAGATAGATAAAACTATAGTTAGAGTATAACAATGGGAATAAAATAAAACATATATATCAGTGGTTCTCAACCTTTTATGCTTCACGTACCCCCTGGAAATGTGTATGTAACTGGCATACCCCTTGTATAGATAGATAAAACTATAGTTAGAGTATAACAATGGGAATAAAATATATATATCAGTGGTTCTCAACCTTTTATGCTTCACGTACCCCCTGGAAATGTGTATGTAACTGGCGTACCCCTTGTATAGATAGATAAAACTATAGTTAGAGTATAACAATGGGAATAAAATAAAACATATATATCAGTGGTTCTCAACCTTTTATGCTTCACGTACCCCCTGGAAATGTGTATGTAACTGGCGTACCCCTTGTATAGATAGATAAAACTATAGTTATAACAATGGAAATAAAATAAAACATATATATCAGTGGTTTTCAACCTTTTATGCTTCACGTACCCTCTGGAAATGTGTATGTAAGTGGCGTACCCCTTGTATAGATAGATAAAACTATAGTTAGAGTATAACAATGGGAATAAAATAAAACATATATATCTGTGGTTCTCAACCTTTTATGCTTCACGTACCCCCTGGAAATGTGTATGTAACTGGCGTAACCCTTGTATAGATAGATAAAACTATAGTTAGAGTATAACAATGGGAATAAAATAAAACATATATATCAGTGGTTCTCAACCTTTTATGCTTCACGTACCCCCTGGAAATGTGTATGTAACTGGCGTAACCCTTGTATAGATAGATAAAACTATAGTTAGAGTATAACAATGGGAATAAAATAAAACATATATATCAGTGGTTCTCAACCTTTTATGCTTCACGTACCCCCTGGAAATGTGTATTTAACTGGCGTACCCCTTGTATAGATAGATAAAACTATAGTTAGAGTATAACAATGGGAATAAAATATATATATCAGTGGTTCTCAACC
Organism: Ryuthela nishihirai; assembly: GCA_038380435.1. Classification (NCBI taxonomy): domain Eukaryota; kingdom Metazoa; phylum Arthropoda; class Arachnida; order Araneae; family Heptathelidae; genus Ryuthela; species Ryuthela nishihirai. Next base: position 25,943 of record JAWZYU010001081.1, on the reverse strand, counting down.
TTTTATGCTTCACGTACCCCCTGGAAATGTGTATGTAACTGGCATACCCCTTGTATAGATAGATAAAACTATAGTTAGAGTATAACAATGGGAATAAAATATATATATCAGTGGTTCTCAACCTTTTATGCTTCACGTACCCCCTGGAAATGTGTATGTAACTGGCGTACCCCTTGTATAGATAGATAAAACTATAGTTAGAGTATAACAATGGGAATAAAATAAAACATATATATCAGTGGTTCTCAACCTTTTATGCTTCACGTACCCCCTGGAAATGTGTATGTAACTGGCGTACCCCTTGTATAGATAGATAAAACTACAGTTATAACAATGGAAATAAAATAAAACATATATATCAGTGGTTTTCAACCTTTTATGCTTCACGTACCCTCTGGAAATGTGTATGTAAGTGGCGTACCCCTTGTATAGATAGATAAAACTATAGTTAGAGTATAACAATGGGAATAAAATAAAACATATATATCTGTGGTTCTCAACCTTTTATGCTTCACGTACCCCCTGGAAATGTGTATGTAACTGGCGTAACCCTTGTATAGATAGATAAAACTATAGTTAGAGTATAACAATGGGAATAAAATAAAACATATATATCAGTGGTTCTCAACCTTTTATGCTTCACGTACCCCCTGGAAATGTGTATGTAACTGGCGTAACCCTTGTATAGATAGATAAAACTATAGTTAGAGTATAACAATGGGAATAAAATAAAACATATATATCTGTGGTTCTCAACCTTTCATGCTTCACGTACCCCCTGGAAATGTGTATGTAACTGGCGTAACCCTTGTATAGATAGATAAAACTATAGTTAGAGTATAACAATGGGAATAAAATAAAACATATATATCAGTGGTTCTCAACCTTTTATGCTTCACGTACCCCCTGGAAATGTGTATTTAACTGGCGTACCCCTTGTATAGATAGATAAAACTATAGTTAGAGTATAACAATGGGAATAAAATAAAACATATATATCAGTGGTTCTCAACCTTTTATGCTTCACGTACCCCCTGGAAATGTGTATGTAACTGGCGTACCCCTTGTATAGATAGATAAAACTATAGTTATAGTATAACAATGGAAATAAAATAAAACATATATATCAGTGGTTCTCAACCTTTTATGCTTCACGTACCCCCTGGAAATGTGTATGTAACTGGCGTACCCCTTGTATAGATAGATAAAACTATAGTTAGAGTATAACAATGGGAATAAAATAAAACATATATATCAGTGGTTCTCAACCTTTTATACTTCACGTATCCTCTGGAAATGTGTATGTAACTGGCATACCCCTTGTATAGATAGATAAAACTATAGTTAGAGTATAACAATGGGAATAAAATAAAACATATATATCAGTGGTTCTCAACCTTTTATGCTTCACGTATCCCCTGGAAATGTGTATGTAACTGGCGTACCCTTTCTATAGATAGATAAAACTATAGTTAGAGTATAACAATGGGAATAAAATAAAACATATATATCAGTGGTTCTCAACCTTTTATACTTCACGTATCCCCTGGAAATGTGTATGTAACTGGCGTACCCCTTGTATAGATAGATAAAACTATAGTTAGAGTATAACAATGGGAATAAAATAAAACATATATATCAGTGGTTCTCAACCTTTTATGCTTCACGTACCCCCTGGAAATGTGTATGTAACTGGCGTACCCCTTGTATAGATAGATAAAACTATAGTTATAATTTAACAATGGGAATAAAATAAAACATATATATCAGTGGTTCTCAACCTTTTATGCTTCACGTACCCCCTGGAAATGTGTATGTAAGTGGCGTACCCCTTGTATAGATAGATAAAACTATAGTTAGAGTATAACAATGGGAATAAAATAAAACATATATATCAGTGGTTCTCAACCTTTTATGCTTCACGTACCCCCTGGAAATGTGTATTTAACTGGCGTACCCCTTGTATAGATAGATAAAACTATAGTTAGAGTATAACAATGGGAATAAAATAAAAGATATATATCAGTGGTTCTCAACCTTTTATGCTTCACGTACCCCCTGGAAATGTGTATGTAACTGGCGTACCCCTTGTATAGATAGATAAAACTATAGTTAGAGTATAACAATGGGAATAAAATAAAACATATATATCAGTGGTTCTCAACCTTTTATGCTTCACGTACCCCCTGGAAATGTGTATGTAACTGGCGTACCCCTTGTATAGATAGATAAAACTATAGTTAGAGTATAACAATGGGAATGAAATAAAACATATATATCAGTGGTTCTCCACCTTTTATGCTTCACGTACCCCCTGGAAATGTGTATGTAACTGGCGTACCCCTTGTATAGATAGATAAAACTATAGTTAGAGTATAACAATGGGAATAAAATAAAACATATATATCAGTGGTTCTCAACCTTTTATGCTTCACGTACCCCCTGGAAATGTGCATGTAACTGGCGTACCCCTTGTATAGATAGATAAAACTATAGTTATAGTATAACAATGGAAATAAAATAAAACATATATATCAGTGGTTCTCAACCTTTTATGCTTCACGTACCCCCTGGAAATGTGTATGTAACTGGCGTACCCCTTGTATAGATAGATAAAACTATAGTTAGAGTATAACAATGGGAATAAAATAAAACATATATATCAGTGGTTCTCAACCTTTTATACTTCACGTATCCTCTGGAAATGTGTATGTAACTGGCATACCCCTTGTATAGATAGATAAAACTATAGTTAGAGTATAACAATGGGAATAAAATAAAACATATATATCAGTGGTTCTCAACCTTTTATGCTTCACGTATCCCCTGGAAATGTGTATGTAACTGGCGTACCCCTTCTATAGATAGATAAAACTATAGTTAGAGTATAACAATGGGAATAAAATAAAACATATATATCAGTGGTTCTCAACCTTTTATACTTCACGTATCCCCTGGAAATGTGTATGTAACTGGCGTACCCCTTGTATAGATAGATAAAACTATAGTTAGAGTATAACAATGGGAATAAAATAAAACATATATATCAGTGGTTCTCAACCTTTTATGCTTCACGTACCCCCTGGAAATGTGTATGTAACTGGCGTACCCCTTGTATAGATAGATAAAACTATAGTTATAATTTAACAATGGGAATAAAATAAAACATATATATCAGTGGTTCTCAACCTTTTATGCTTCACGTACCCCCTGGAAATGTGTATGTAAGTGGCGTACCCCTTGTATAGATAGATAAAACTGTAATTATAGTATAACAATGGGAATAAAATAAAACATATATATCAGTGGTTCTCTACCTTTTATGCTTCACGTACCCTCTGGAAATGTGTATGTAACTGACGTACCCCTTGTATAGATAGATAAAACTGTAATTATAGTATAACAATGGGAATAAAATAAAACATATATATATACACACATTAAATTTTGTATTCATAAATTACATATATCGATAAACACAAAAAATGACATAAACAATATAACAAATCTTATAAAATTATAAACATTTTACTGGGTAATCAGATCTAGCGACTTTTGAGCTTCCACGGCGTACCCAAAAATTTTTACCGCGTACCCCACGTTGCGAACCCCTAATCTGGAACATTACAGAAATAATGACCAAAAGATAGAACAAGCATTTTATTTTTTGATTAAAAGAAAAATAAAATACACAATTCAGAAATCAGAAGTTGAAGTTATAACAACGGGAATCTTTATGAACAAAGTTCCTGGTTTTAAGAAATTTATTCTAAAATTTACAAAGTTATAGAATTTATTTACCTATATATGCTTTGTAAAGCCGACATTTCTCGGGCCCCGATATAATGATTCAGAGCAGCAGGCTTATTCCTATTGGGTGCGCGGATACTCGTTAACATGTCCTTGGGGTCCGTTGCAGAAATTTTCAGCTCCTTGTAATTCCGCAAATAGTGGATCGATCAGTCCCGAATTTGATGTGGTGGTTCCACTTAGTTCTTGCCAAGTTGAATTTGGAGTTCGGGTTCCTAGCTGCAGTGTGTCGGAAATGAACACGCCGCAAGCAGTCGCTTACTTTCAGAATGGAGAGTCGAAAGTTATGAATGGAGTAGTAAGTTATCAGTGGACACAGGTTTCACGGCAAATTTTGGGGGAGGGCTTGATATTGTGGGTCGAAATCCTGACAGTGCACTTGTTACAGCCAGATGAAGCTGTGGATTAAGTTTAGTGGTTCTAGCTCTGACCGTCTAGGAAGAAATGGCGAATAAACGGACACGCATATAGACAAAGATTCTCTATTTTATATTTATAGATATAGTAAACTCAATTTTATAATTATAGATATCGTAAACTCTATTTTATATTTGTAGATATAGTAAACTCTATTTTATATTTATAGATATCGTGAACTCTATTTTATATTTGAAGGTATAGTAACCTCTATTTTATATTTATAGATACCGTGAACTCCATTTTATATTTGTAGATATAGTAAATTATATTGTATATTTATAGATATCGTGAACTCTATTTTATATTTGTAGATATAGTAAACTCTATTTTATATTTATAGATATCGTGAACTCTATTTTACATTTGTAGATATAGCAAACTCTATTTTATAATTATAGATATCGTGAACTCCATTTTACATTTGTAGATATAGTAAACTCTATTTTATAATTATAGATATCGTAACTCTATTTTACATTTGTAGATATAATAAACTCTATTTTATATTTATAGATATCGTAAACTCTATTTTATATTTGTAGATATAGTAAACTCTATTTTATAATTATAGATATCGTAAACTCTATTTTACATTTGTAGATATAGTAAGCACTGTTTTATATTTATAGATATCGTGAACTCTATTTTATATTTGTAGATATCGTGAACTCTATTTTATTTTGCATATATAGTAAACTCTATTTTATAATTATAGATATCGTAAACTCTATTTTACATTTGTATATATAGTAAACTCTATTTTATGTTTATAAATATCGTGAAATCTATTTTATATTTGTAGATATAGTAAACGGTTTGATAGAGTAATTATGATTCGCATTATAATTGAAATTTGTGGAAATCAAAACTTATTGTAAATTTTGACATTGAATTGTGTTCTTAGGAATGGATTTTGCGAATTAAGAACTAATGCTGGGGTTGTCAGTTCCTGATTAATGAAAAAGTGAAAGGAGGTGGATTTGTATTGAAGAGTAATGATCGAGAATGTTGTTTTGATATATATTTATTAGAAGTATATCTCACTGAATAGTGGGTTGGGTTGTTTTGCCTATGAGCGGCACTTTTTTGCACACCATGATCTAAATGACCAGGCCACAAGGACCCCGAAGGCTCAGAGAAGTTTGGGGGAAGGGACCCGCTGGAACAGCTGTTGGGAGACAGATGGTAGCTTCCCGTCAAGACCATCCAGCGTGTTCTTTAACGTGCACAGAGTATGGCTCTGCCGCACACGGGGCCATGGCTTGACGTCCCATCCGACGGACGGCGGCCTTTCCAAACCCATCGGTGTCCCCTATTGACCGTGGGCAGGGCGGGGAATTTTGCGGAGATAAATCTCAACACTGACCCAGCTGGGACTCGAACCTGGGACCTAGAGATTACGAGTCTGGCGCGCTACCGACTGAGTCACCCCCGCCCCACTGAATAGTGCAATATGTACTTTTTCTCCTACCTTTCGGTTACTAGAATTCTTTAGTAGGGAAAGGGGCGAGACGAGACCCTTTTGTCCGTCTTGGATAAAATTGTTTCGGTTAATGAAATCACGTCTTTGGTCTTTGAGGAAATTATGATGCATTGTGGAACAAAATTTCAGAAGATTTACAGACTATTATTATTTATATATTCACTTTAAACTGGTGCAACATTGTACTCTTTACAGTGTAAAAAGAGGGGGCGGGGGTGGCTCAGTCGGTTGCGCGCCAGGCTCGTAATCTGCAGTTCCCAGGTTCGAGTCCCAGCTGGGTCAGCTTTGAGATTTATCTCCGCAAAACTCTCCGCCTTGCCCACAGTCAGTAGGGGACACCGATGGGCTCGGAAAGGCCACCGTCCGTCGGATGGGACATTACGCCGTGGCCCAGTGTGCGGGGGAGCCACACCCTGCACACGTTAAAGAACATGCTGGATGGCCTTGACGGGAGGTTATGATCCGTCTCCCAACAACTGTTCCAGTGGGTCCCCTCCCCCAATCTTCTCTGATCCTACTGGTCCTTGTGACCTAGCCATTTAGCCTATTGTGTGCAAAAAAGTACCGCTCAGAGGTAAAACAACCCAACCCAGTGTAAAAAGTGTAGAGTTGCACCAGTTTATGGCGTGACCTTACTCCACAAAATTATTTACATTGAAGACTTTACATTGTTTTCGCATTTTACACCATATTCACTGTCACCGGAATCGATTTGCCTGTAATGGTGTGTGTCCTGCACTACACCGAAAATGCTGCAGAAAAAGCGCTGCATATTATTCTTGTCGGCCGCTCAAGAACACGATTTGATTTCATAACTCCAAGTGTTGTTGTTGGGTTGTTTTACCTCTGAGCGGCACTTTTCTGCACACCATGGGCTAAATGGCCAGGTCACATGGACCCCGAAGGCTCAGAGAAGGTTTGGGAAGGGGACCCCCTGGAACAGCTGTTGGGAGATAGATGGTAGCCTCCCGTCAAGGCCATCCAGCGTGTTCTTTAATGTGCACAGCGTATGGCTCTCCCACACACGGGGCCACGGCTTAACGTCCCATCCGACGGACGGCGACCTTTCCAAGCCCATCGGTGTCCCCTACTGACCGTGGGCAGGGCGTGGAATTTTTCGGAGATATATCTCAACGCTGACCCAGCTGGGACTCGAACCTGGGAACTACAGATTACGAGCCTGGCGCGCTACCGACTGAGCCACCCCCGCCCCTAACTCCAAGTGAGTTGGGTTGGTTTGTTTTACTTCTGAGCGGCACTTTTTTTTTTTTGCACACCATGGGCTAAATGGCTAGGTGACATGGACCCCGAAGGCTCAGAGAAGGTTGGGGGAGGGAACCCACTGGAACAGCTGTTGGGAGACAGATAGTAGCTTCTCGTCAAGGCCATCCAGCGTGTTCTTTAACGTGCACAGGGTATGGCTCTCCCGCACACGTGGCCACGGCTTAACGTCCCATCCGACGGACGGCGGCCTTTCCAAGACCATCGGTGTCCCCTTCTGACCGTGGGCAGGGCGGGGAATTTTGCGGAGATAAATCTCAACACTGACCCAGCTGGGACTCGAACCTGGGAACTACAGATTACGAGCCTGGCGCGCTACCGACTTAGCCACAACCGCCCCAACTCCAAGTGATGATTACAGTTCACACATCTCCACGTTAAAGAACTTTTTACATCTTGTCCCATCGTAATATTTAAAAAAATTTTCATCTACAAAAATTTACTATAAAGTAAAAAAAAGATCTTCAAAGAAGTTGCTAGTAATGTTTAAATGCCCAAAGTCTCATGAAGAATTGTTAAGATCTGATGAAGAGCCCATATTTGTGATTATCTTTTCCTTTTAATATTATCTTTCCCTTTTAATGCTTGTCTATGTGTAAGGACATTTGCTAGCTTTGTTGGGTTACGTGTTTGTGTCGACTGAGTGTTGGAAAGGGAACGAAGAATACTGGGGAAGGATTGTAGGATTACCGCGTGCTCTCCTCAGCTCTCGCTCAACTATTGAGATTAATGTTTTTTGGATCCATCGTTACCATTGTCGGAAGTCCGGACCCTCGAGAGCGCTTCCGGGAAGACAAACAAGCCGCTGAAAGTGGATCATCGGCTGCAATCCATAACGATCGCAGTGCCACTGGTGGCCGCGGAAGATTGTGCCAAACGAAAACTTTTTCCGTCGGCCAGTGTTTTCTTCATATGCAAATTCGAAACGTGAGATAACATCCCTGTGAAATGCTTCTGTGATAACATTCCTGTGAAATGTTTCTGTGAGATAGCATTTCTGTGAAATAATATTTGTGATATATTATTCCTGTGAAATGTTTCTTTGAGATATCATTTCTGTGAAATAACATTCCTGTGAAATGTTTCTGTGAGATAGCATTTCTTTGAAATAACATTCCTGTGAAATGTTTCTGTGAGATAGCATTTCTGTGAAATAACATTCCTGTGAAATGTTTCTGTGAGATAGCATTTCTGTGAAATAACATTCCTGTGAAATAATAATAATAATAATCTTTATTCATATTCATGTTAGTTATACAAAAGTTTAAACAAATGACCCGCAAAGCATCCTACTTATCTGCAGGAGAGAAGAATAATAACGTTACATGAAAATACATAAGATATAGTTTAAAATAATGTTATCGAATTATGTGAATTTCAGTGGAAGCTCCATTGTGGTGGTTGAAATTTTTATTTAAAATTTAGTGCCTAGAAGAAAATTTTTAGTCTTAATTTTGATTTCTTTAAAATTGTTTAATAAAATAATTTCCCTTGGCAGTTGATTGAACACGTAAGGTATTGTATATGCCCTTGTACATTTCCCGTAATTGTTTAATATTTTTGGAAGTTGGAAATAATTTTTGAATTGTAACCTTGTGCTTTTCCCATGTTTCTGTGATATAATATTCCTGTGAAATGCTTCTGAGAAATAACATTCCTGTAAAATGTTTCTTTGAGATATCATTTCTGTGAAATAACATTCCTGTGAAATGTTTCTTTGAGATATCATTTCTGTGAAATAACATTCCTGTGAAATGTTTCTTTGAGATATCATTTCTGTGAAATAACATTCCTGTGAAATGTTTCTTTGAGATATCATTTCTGTGAAATAACATTCCTGTGAAATGTTTCTTTGAGATATCATTTCTGTGAAATAACATTCCTGTGAAATGTTTCTTTGAGATATCATTTCTGTGAAATAACATTCCTGTGAAATGTTTCTTTGAGATATCATTTCTGTGAAATAACATTCCTGTGAAATGTTTCTTTGAGATATCATTTCTGTGAAATAACATTCCTATGAAATGTTTGTGTGATATAGCATTTCTGTGAAATAACATTCCTGTGAAATGTTTCTTTGAGATATCATTTCTGTGAAATAACATTCCTATGAAATGTTTGTGTGATATAGCATTTCTGTGAAATAACATTCCTGTGAAATGTTTCTTTGAGATATCATTTCTGTGAAATAACATTCCTGTGAAATGTTTCTTTGAGATATCATTTCTGTGAAATAACATTCCTATGAAATGTTTGTGTGATATAGCATTTCTGTGAAATAACATTCCTGTGAAATGTTTCTTTGAGATATCATTTTTGTGAAATAACATTCCTGTGAAATGTTTCTGTGAGAGCGTATTTCCTTGAAATAACATTCGTGTGAAATGTTTCTGTGAGAGCGTATTTCTTTGAAATAACATTCCTATGAAATGTTTCTCTAAGATAGCATTTCTGTGATATAATCTGTGAAATGCTTCTGAGAAATAACATTCCTGTGAAATGTTTCTTTGAGGTATCAATTTCTATGAAATAACATTCCTGTGAAATGTTTCTTTGAGATATCATTTCTGTGAAATAACATTCCTGTGAAATGTTTCTGTGAAAAATAACATTCTCGTGAAATGTTTCTGTATAATAACATTCCTTTGAAATGTTTCTGTGAAAAATAACATTCTCGTGAAATGTTTCTGCATAATAACATTCCTGTGAAATGTTAATGTTCAGAGGCAGTAAAATGTCACGAGTAGTTAAAATGTTCGAAGACCTAAGTAAGCAGGAATTTGGAGTTTGCGTGATTTCTTTTTCCGTTGTTGAAAAAATATACGTGTTTTTCATAACGTTCTAGTCCAGTTACATATTACTATATAAATGCTGTGGCAGTCTAGTAAATCCTTGTTTGGAAGGGAGCTGTCGGAACCGGTAGAGCCGCAATCTCCTAATCTGTAGCTTTTGAGTTCGATTTCCACCTGTAACTGTAATGGGATTTATCTTCGATAATACTGCCCTCGGTCAACAAGGGGACAACGATGGGCTTGGAAAGGTCACCGTCCATTTGATGGGATGTTAAGATGTGGTCCTGTGTATGCAGGAGAGCCATACTCTGTGCACGTTAAAGAACACTCTGGATGTTTTGATGGTAAGGCTTCCATCTCTCTCTTAACAACTGTCCAGTGGGTTCCCTTCCCTCTAACCTCCTTTTATCTCCTGGGGTCCTTGTGACCTGACCATTTAGCTCATTGTTTGGAAAACCGTAAAAAAAAAAGTGATGCTCAGGGCAAAATGGTATAAAAGAGTCATGCTCTTCTGTATAGGGACTTCACCCCACACTGCTTCACACCACACAGGGAACCTTGACCCGACGTAATCTGCAGTTCCCAGGTTCGAGTCCCAGCTTTTTCAGCGTTGAGACTTATCTCCGTAAAACTCCCCAACCTGCCCACGGTCAGTAGGGGATACCGATGGATTTGGAAAGGCCACCGTCCGTTGGATGGGACGTTAAGCCGTGGCCCCGTATGCAGGAAAGCCATACCCTACGCACCTAAAGAACACGCTGGATGGCCTTGACGGGAGGCTACCATCTGTCTCCTAACAGCTGTTCCAGTGGGTACCTCCCCCCAACCTTCTCTGAGTCCACGGGGTTCTTGCAACCTGGCCGTTTAGCCCATTGTGTGCAAAAAAGTGCCGCTCAAAGGTAAAACAACCCGACCCAAATGTTAAAAAACACGCTGGATGGCTTTGACGGGAGGCTACCATCTGTCTCCCAACAGCTGTTCCAGTGCGTCCCCTCCCCCAACCTTCTCTGAGCCTTCGGGGTCCTTGTGACCTGGCCATTTAGCCCATGGTGTTCAAATAGGAGCCACTCAGAAACGAAAAACAATCCAAAAACAGGGTCAGATTATGATCCTTGTAGGCCTTAGACAATTCTGTTATGTAGGACCTTTTGAAGGATGCATTTTAATGGTTGTATCAATTCCGATGGGTTAGCCGACCCGTGGCCGAGTGGTTAGCACGCTTGGCTACTGATCTAAGGGACCTGGGTTCGAGCCCCTTTATTAGGCATGGATGTGTGTGTCGTTTTTCTGCTGAGGTCCTGCCATCCTCTCAAATCTCCTACTGTGGCATATAAACTGACAGGCTAATGTCAGACCTCTGTGGCAAGCAGCTGATTGAGGGGGTATTTATTTATTTTATTTATCAAAATTATCCTGAATAATTTATCTCAGATAGCTATACGGTATGTAAAAATAAATACCCCCTCAAGCAGCTGCTTGCCATAGAGGTCTGACAGGAGCCTGTCAGTTTATATGCCATAGAAAGTATGTGAGGATGGCAGGACCTCAGCAGAAAAAACGATACCTACATCCATTCATTACCCATGACTCGAACCCAGGTCCCTTAGATCAGCAGCCAAGCGCGCTAACCACTCTGCCACGGGTGATTGCATCATTATTTATTCAAAAATTTGTTAGTTTTCATCATACAAAGTAAAAAATAAATAAAACACAGTAAAAACAAATATGTTTAGTAAGTCCTTGGCCCAGTGCCTGCTTTGTCTATTGGCTAAGGCGGTCCTGCTGAACCCAATATATCTATTTCTTGAGAATAATTTCTTTTCATTTGAGGTAAAGCCTTCTCTAGAACCTAAACCAACATACGACCCCCCAAAAGACAGCTGTGGTCTCCCCTCCACCCAGGGCAGAATGCAGAGAAACATTCGAAGCGTTTTTTCAGGAGATTACGTCACAGCCTAGCATCGCAGGAGTTGTCGAAAGGAAAGTGGGATTTACAGAACGTTTACAGTGGAGTTGGGCCGCAAAAGTAGAGGCATTAGATGCTTCTGAGTGCTTTGTTCTCTGTTGGGGATGAAAAAACAACGGTAAAGACCCACTGATGAGCCACCTGAACGTGACGTGGTTTTAGGCCGCTTCACGTTCTCGCTGCGAGGAATGTCGTGGAATCTGCGCACGTTCGTGATCACAGTCATCATCGCGTGTATCGTTACAGATGCTCTCGCGGTTGCGGGTTGGAACAGGAAATCGTTTGTAAGACAAACATAAATTACAATTACGGTGTTGGAACAAACATAACCGCTTAAAGTGGCAGAGACATTTTCTGGAGGAATTTTTTGTTTTGTTCTGAGTTTGATCTTTTGTGGTGTCAAAGAAGAGGAAATGTCAAAGTTTTTTCTTCTTTTTCTTATTGTCTCAAAATGCTTTAGGAATGTTTGATTGAAAATTAGGGTTTTTCAAATATACGTTTTTTTTTTTGGATAACCGCGGTTATTGGATGACATTTTTTGATATCCGACGAAATATCGGTTAACCGGTAAGTAGAAACAATTTAGAAAAAAATTAATTCAACCACTAACAATCGAATAAAAATGTTTTACTCATTAAGTCGCGTGGGGCGGGGGTGGCTCAGTCGGTAGCGCGTCAGGATCGTAATCTGTAGTTACCAGGTTCGAATCACAGCTGGGTCAGCGTTGAGATTTATTTCCGCAAAATTCCCCGCCCTGCCCACGGTCAGTAGGGGACACCGATGGGCTTGGAAAGACCGCCGTCCGTCGGATGGGACGTTAAGCCGTGGCCCCGTGTGCGGCAGAGCCATACCCTGTGCACGTTAAAGAACACGCTGGATTGCCTTCACGGGAAGCTACCACTGTCTCCCAACAACTATTTTAGTGGGTCCCCTCCCCCAACCTTCTCTGAGCTTTCGGGGTCCTTGTGACCTGGCTATTTAGCCACAATTGTGTCCAAAAAATTTCCGCTCAGAGGTAAAACCAACCAACCCAATCCTGTATTGAGCATAATCATATATCGTGTCCTATTATGCCAAAATCTATAAAAAAAATAAAAAATATCCCCTCAAGCAGCTGCTTGCCACAGAGGTCTGACCGGAGCCTGTCAGTTTATATGCCACAGTAGAAGGTCTGAGAGGATGGCAGGACCTCAGCAGAAAAACTATACATTCATCCATGCCTTACCCGGGGCTCGAACCCAGGTCCCTTAGATCAGTAGCAAAGCGCGCTAACCACTCGGCTATTAGCAACTTTAAACCAAAACATTGCAAGATTCGTTCCATAACACACACACTCAGTAAGACACACGCAGCGATGTGTCCTCACCACAACTTCTGCGAAGCTGTCCCTTTCCCCTTTAAGCGGCGCTTGACTGACCACGACTAGCCAAACGTCTTTCCTGGCCATAACCCCGACCACAAGTGATGCTATAGAGCTAGCCATCACCGACTGAGTTATGTCTTCCCTGTTTGCCGTAGGCGTCGAGCCAGGAGAGAGTAATTTTATCATCTATCACCTTTACTCGAAGGCTAACGGTTCGGTTGACGTATTTATGCACATGAACTCCGCTTGGACAATTAGTTTACGCATACCGAAATGGCTCCTATACGAACAGCTATTGATTTTTCGACACAATAAACAAGCACTTGGCAATGTCAGAAGAACCGCTGAGGTGAAATGCATGGAGGCGCGAAACAGTGGAGAGATTCTCATCAGTTGTATACTGCTCACAAAAATTAGGGGATATTTCATCGTTTCATATTCATTTCGAAATATCCCCTAATTTTTGTGGGGCGGGGGTGGCTCAGTCGGTAGCGCGCCAGGCTCGTAATCTGTAGTTCCCAGGTTCGAGTCACAGCTGGGTCAGCGTTGAGATTTATCTCCGCAAAATTCCCCGCCCTGCCCACGGTCAGTAGGGGACACCGATGGGCTTGGAAAGGCCGCCGTCCGTCGGATGGGACGTTAAGCCGTGGCCCCGTGTGCGAGAGAGATATACCCTGTGCACGTTAAAGAACATGCTGGATGGCCTTGACGGGAGGCTACCATCTGTCTCCCAACAGCTGTTCCAGTGGGTCTACTCCCCCAACCTTCTCTGAGCCTTCGGGTCCATGTGACCTGGCCATTTAGCCCATGGTGTGCAAAAAAGTGCCGCTCAGAGGTAAAACAACCCAACCCAACTCGTATGGGGGAAATCTATCTGGACAAAGATAGCAGATAACGAGTTTTTGATAGTCGATTAGTTATCAATGGATTGATTTGATGGTCACTATCAGCCGTCCCATGGCCGTGTGTTTAGCGTGCTTGGCTACTGATCTAAGGGACCTGGGTTCGAGCCCCGGGTAAGGCATATGTTGTGTGTGTTGTTTTTCTGCTGAGGTCCTGCCATCCTCTCAGACCTACTATGGCATATAAACTGATAGGCTCCTGTCAGACCTCTGTGGCAAGCAGCTGCTTGAGGGGGTATTTTTTTTTTTTCAGTGGGTTGCGTTGTTTTACCTCTGAGCAGCACTTTTTTGCGCAACATAGGCTAAATAGCCAGGTCACAAGGACCCCGAAGGCTCAGAGAAGGTTGGGGGAGGAGACCCACTGCAACAGCTGTTGGGAGACAGATGGTAGCCTCCCGTTAATGCCATGCAGTGTGTTCGTTAACGTGCACATTCTATGGGTCTCCCGCACCCAGGACCACGGCTTAACGTCCCATCCGACAGACGGCGGCCTTTCCGAGCCCATCAGTATCCTCTACTGATAGAGGACAGGTGGGGAGTTTTGCGGAGATGTCTCAACGTTGTCCCAGCTGGGACTCAAACCTTGGAACTGCAGATTACGAGCCTGGCGCGCTACCTACTGAGCCACCCCCGCCCCTGGGCTAAATGTCCTGGTCAGAAAGACTCCAAGGATCAGTGAAGGTTCGTGGCAGGTGATTACTGGAGTGTTGTAGGACACAGAAAGAAACTTTGTGTCAAGGCCGTCCAGCGTGTTCTTTAACATGCATGGGGTATGGCTCTTTTACACACGGACGACGGCTTAACGTCCCATCTGACGGACGGCCCCCTTTCCAAGACCATCAGTGTGCATTTATTCACTGATGTTGGGAAGGAAATTCTCACGCTGGCACAGTTCGGACTCGAACCGGGAACTGTAGATTATGAGCCTAATCCACTGAGTCCTCCCCTGATCCCAGGGCTGTGGCTGAGGTGCCTACCTGGGTTATGGGTGGACCAGGGGATCCGCCCCCCTCCCGAAAATCCTGCCGTCTGATACGAAATCTCAAACTTGCCTCACTGCTTTGAAATCCAAAATAGTTGTCTTGGTATAATTTTTCTTAGCCCCATATTATATGTCCAACAGCATAAATAGAATAAAAAGAAAAACTATTAAATCTTAATCTATATAGAATATATTTTAATCTTTCCTGCTCGCCGAAAAATTTAAGTAATTGGAAATTCTACTGAAGTCTTATTCCCCGACCCACTCCCAAGAAATTAAATTCTGAGAACTACCCCAAAACTAAACTCTGGGTTCGTCCCTCCATGTGGATTACCCAGAAAGTATCAATGGCAAAGTACGAATGACTGACTTATCAATAGTCATTTAGCCAATGTGTGCAAAAAAAAAGTGCCTTTCAGAGGTAAAACAATCCAACATCCTCTTTGTTGAAAGCATTGCGTAATTTTTAGATGACTTCTTTGAGGGAAAAAACCAACCAAACTACAGATGAAATTTTTTTTAAACTCACGGTTAAAAGAGTAGTGGTTGATCGGATTACAGAGAACGGAGGTTTGCGAAATATTATTACAAAGAGTGAAATTCAGGCAGAGTAGTTACAAATATTCATCTACATTATTATTAATTTAAAATGAAAAGACAATTGAATGTTTCTTGTAAGTTAGAGTCTTTGAATTTTGCCTTAATTGTAAGTTTAGTCTTTGAATTTTGTCTTTGAATAGTTGCATCTTTTTGTGTTCTTTTTTTTTAATCGATACAGTCGCTCAATAAAGTATCCGAACACTATGGTTGATTACGGAATTAAGAAAAAATATCAGGCAGCGTGTACAGTCGCTCAAAAAAGTATCCGAACACTATGGTTGATTACAGAATTCAGAAAAAATATCTGGTTTGGTTGATTACAGAATTCAGAAAAATATCTGGCAACAAATTTTTTCAGAAATTACTGATCTGGCAACCTTTGTGTCACGTGACACGAATTTTGCCAGATCACTAATTTCTAAAAAAACATTGCCAGATATTTTCTCTGAATTCCTTAATAAACCATAGTGTTTGGATACTTTTTTGAGCGACTGTACACGTTGCCTGATATTTTTTCTTAATTCCGTAATCAACCATAGTGTTCCGATACTTTTTTGAGCGACTGTATCGATTAAAAAAAACACACAAAAAGATGCAACTAAAATCCGATGCTGAACAAAGACATAAATATTATTTTCTTCTCAATAATAAAAATATTGGCGTAAGCAATCTGCCCAAGCTGTTCCATCAAATGCGGCTTGCAATCCTATCACGCCTGTTTGCTTACAATTTCCACCTCGAAGGGCATTCGTACGTGTGGCCCAACTCTCCCATCCCATTCCCAACATCAGTTGCAACTGTTCCGATAATTTATGTGCCGTTCAACTCTATATTACACCACCACTGAAACCGTAGCACTTATTTAAAACAAGCTGTAAACCTGTTGTTACCAAAATTTACGGCCCGCAACTCAACGGCCATATTGAACCATTGTTTGAATGGAGCAGCTCGCGAGTCGCGTGGCGCAGAGTCATTTTGGCGCGTCAAAGCTCGCGCCATTAAACAACTGGCGGGAAACACGTGACGATCTCAACTGAAACTGTTCCAGCCCTCCCCTTTCCCCCTCCACAGTTTGATCCCCACCCAGACAATATATTATCATTGGGTTCCACCTCTTTTGCATTGAAACTGTCTTTTAGGCATTAACTATGGTTGGACAGTTTTAATGCTCGCAATTGTATCTTTGTCTAAGGTTTAAATTGTTTCTTTCGGGCTAGTGAGACTAGCTCGATTGTGGGTCCCGTGCGCGATTGATTAGATAACTCGATTGTGGGTCCGTGATTTCTCTAAAAGTGCAAGCTATGAATGTCGAAGAACGACAGACTCATTGTTTTGCAGTTAACAGGTTCGAATTCCGACTATGTGTGGTGTCGATTAAATCAGTCGGTGGAGCAGAGATACATACACACCCCCTGGAAATGTGTATGTAACTGGCGTACCCCTTGTATAGATAGATAAAACTAGTTATAGTATAACAATGGGAATAAAATAAAACATATATATCAGTGGTTCTCAACCTTTTATGCTTCACGTACCCCCTGGAAATGTGTATGTAACTGGCGTACCCCTTGCATAAGATAAAACTATAGTTATAATATAACAATGGGAATAAAATAAAACATGTATATCAGTGGTTCTCAACCTTTTATGCTTCACGTACTCCTTGGAAATGTGTATGTAACTGGCGTACCCCTTGTATAGATAAAACTATAGTTATAGTATAACATTGGGAATAAAATAAAACATATATATCAGTGGTTCTCAACCTTTTATGCTTCACGTACTCCCTGGAAATGTGTATGTAACTGGCGTACCCCTTATATAGATAGATAAAACTATAGTTATAGTATAACAATGGGAATAAAATAAAACATATATATCAGTGGTTCTCAACCTTTTATGCTTCACGTACCCCCTGGAAAAGTGTATGTAAATGGCGTACCCCTTGTATAGATAGATAAAACTATAGTTATAGTATAACAATGGGAATAAAATAAAACATATATATCAGTGGTTCTCAACCTTTTATGCTTCACGTACCCCCTGGAAATGTGTATGTAACTGGCATACCCCTTGCATAAGATAAAACTATAGTTATAATATAACAATGGGAATAAAATAAAACATGTATATCAGTGGTTCTCAACCTTTTATGCTTCACGTACTCCTTGGAAATGTGTATGTAACTGGCGTACCCCTTGTATAGATAGATAAAACTATAGTTATAGTATAACATTGGGAATAAAATAAAACATATATATCAGTGGTTCTCAACCTTTTATGCTTCACGTACCCCCTGGAAATGTGTATGTAACTGGCGTACCCCTTGCATAAGATAAAACTATAGTTATAATATAACAATGGGAATAAAATAAAACATGTATATCAGTGGTTCTCAACCTTTTATGCTTCACGTACTCCTTGGAAATGTGTATGTAACTGGCGTACCCCTTGTATAGATAGATAAAACTATAGTTATAGTATAACATTGGGAATAAAATAAAACATATATATCAGTGGTTCTCAACCTTTTATGCTTCACGTACTCCCTGGAAATGTGTATGCAACTGGCGTACCCCTTATATAGATAGATAAAACTATAGTTATAGTATAACAATGGGAATGAAATAAAACATATATATCAGTGGTTCTCAACCTTTTATGCTTCACGTACCCCCTGGAAAAGTGTATGTAAATGGCGTACCCCTTGTATAGATAGATAAAACTATAGTTATAGTATAACAATGGGAATAAAATAAAACATATATATCAGTGGTTCTCAACCTTTTATGCTTCACGTACCCCCTGGAAATGTGTATGTAACTGGCATACCCCTTGCATAAGATAAAACTATAGTTATAATATAACAATGGGAATAAAATAAAACATGTATATCAGTGGTTCTCAACCTTTTATGCTTCACGTACCCCCTGGAAATGTGTATGTAACTGGCATACCCCTTGCATAAGATAAAACTATAGTTATAATATAACAATGGGAATAAAATAAAACATATATATCAGTGGTTCTCAACCTTTTATGCTTCACGTACCCCCTGGAAAAGTGTATGTAAATGGCGTACCCCTTGTATAGATAGATAAAACTATAGTTATAGTATAACAATGGGAATAAAATAAAACATATATATCAGTGGTTCTCAACCTTTTATGCTTCACGTACCCCCTGGAAATGTGTATGTAACTGGCATACCCCTTGCATAAGATAAAACTATAGTTATAATATAACAATGGGAATAAAATAAAACATGTATATCAGTGGTTCTCAACCTTTTATGCTTCACGTACCCCCTGGAAATGTGTATGTAACTGGCATACCCCTTGCATAAGATAAAACTATAGTTATAATATAACAATGGGAATAAAATAAAACATATATATCAGTGGTTCTCAACCTTTTATGCTTCACGTACCCCCTGGAAATGTGTATGTAACTGGCGTACCCCTTGCATAAGATAAAACTATAGTTATAATATAACAATGGGAATAAAATAAAACATGTATATCAGTGGTTCTCAACCTTTTATGCTTCACGTACTCCTTGGAAATGTGTATGTAACTGGCGTACCCCTTGTATAGATAGATAAAACTATAGTTATAGTATAACATTGGGAATAAAATAAAACATATATATCAGTGGTTCTCAACCTTTTATGCTTCACGTACCCCCTGGAAATGTGTATGTAACTGGCGTACCCCTTGCATAAGATAAAACTATAGTTATAATATAACAATGGGAATAAAATAAAACATGTATATCAGTGGTTCTCAACCTTTTATGCTTCACGTACTCCTTGGAAATGTGTATGTAACTGGCGTACCCCTTGTATAGATAGATAAAACTATAGTTATAGTATAACATTGGGAATAAAATAAAACATATATATCAGTGGTTCTCAACCTTTTATGCTTCACGTACTCCCTGGAAATGTGTATGCAACTGGCGTACCCCTTATATAGATAGATAAAACTATAGTTATAGTATAACAATGGGAATAAAATAAAACATATATATCAGTGGTTCTCAACCTTTTATGCTTCACGTACCCCCTGGAAATGTGTATGTAAATGGCGTACCCCTTGTATAGATAGATAAAACTATAGTTATAGTATAACAATGGGAATAAAATAAAACATATATATCAGTGGTTCTCAACCTTTTATGCTTCACGTACTCCCTGGAAATGTGTATGCAACTGGCGTACCCCTTATATAGATAGATAAAACTATAGTTATAATATAACAATGGGAATAAAATAAAACATGTATATCAGTGGTTCTCAACCTTTTATGCTTCACGTACTCCTTGGAAATGTGTATGTAACTGGCGTACCCCTTGTATAGATAGATAAAACTATAGTTATAGTATAACATTGGGAATAAAATAAAACATATATATCAGTGGTTCTCAACCTTTTATGCTTCACGTACTCCCTGGAAATGTGTATGCAACTGGCGTACCCCTTATATAGATAGATAAAACTATAGTTATAATATAACAATGGGAATAAAATAAAACATGTATATCAGTGGTTCTCAACCTTTTATGCTTCACGTACTCCTTGGAAATGTGTATGTAACTGGCGTACCACTTGCATAGATAGATAAAACTATAGTTATAGTATAACATTGGGAATAAAATAAAACATATATATCAGTGGTTCTCAACCTTTTATGCTTCACGTACTCCCTGGAAATGTGTATGCAACTGGCGTACCCCTTATATAGATAGATAAAACTATAGTTATAATATAACAATGGGAATAAAATAAAACATGTATATCAGTGGTTCTCAACCTTTTATGCTTCACGTACTCCTTGGAAATGTGTATGTAACTGGCGTACCACTTGCATAGATAGATAAAACTATAGTTATAGTATAACATTGGGAATAAAATAAAACATATATATCAGTGGTTCTCAACCTTTTATGCTTCACGTATCCCCTGGAAATGTGTATCCTATCTATACAAGAACTGGAAATGTGCTTTACCTATCTATACAAGGGGTACTGGAAATGTGCTTTACCTATCTATACAAGGGGTAACTGGCGTACCCCTTGTATAGATAGGTAAAGCTATAGTTATAGTATAAAAATGGGAATAAAATAAAACATATATATCAGTAGTTCTCAACCTTTTATGCTTCACGTACCCCCTGGAAATGTGTATGTAACTGGCATACCCCTTGCATAAGATAAAACTATAGTTATAATATAACAATGGGAATAAAATAAAACATGTATATCAGTGGTTCTCAACCTTTTATGCTTCACGTACCCCCTGGAAATGTGTATGTAACTGGCATACCCCTTGCATAAGATAAAACTATAGTTATAATATAACAATGGGAATAAAATAAAACATATATATCAGTGGTTCTCAACCTTTTATGCTTCACGTATCCCCTGGAAATGTGTATCCTATCTATACAAGAACTGGAAATGTGCTTTACCTATCTATACAAGGGGTACTGGAAATGTGCTTTACCTATCTATACAAGGGGTAACTGGCGTACCCCTTGTATAGATAGGTAAAGCTATAGTTATAGTATAAAAATGGGAATAAAATAAAACATATATATCAGTAGTTCTCAACCTTTTATGCTTCACGTACCCCCTGGAAATGTGTATGTAACTGGCGTACCCCTTGTATAGATAGATAAAACTATAGTTATAGTATAACAATGGGAATAAAATAAAACATATATATCAGTGGTTCTCAACCTTTTATGCTTCACGTACCCCCTGGAAATGTGTATGTAACTGGCGTACCCCTTGTATAGATAGGTAAAGCTATAGTTATAGTATAAAAATGGGAATAAAATAAAACATATATATCAGTGGTTCTCAACCTTTTATGCTTCACGTACCCCCTGGAAATGTGTATGTAACTGGCGTACCCCTTGTATAGATAGATAAAACTATAGTTATAGTATAACAATGGGAATAAAATAAAACATATATATCAGTGGTTCTCAACCTTTTATGCTTCACGTACCCCCTGGAAATGTGTATGTAACTGGCGTACCCCTTGTATAGATAGATAAAACTATAGTTACGTTCTAAGATAAACAACTGAAATGGCCGTTTGAGTTGCTGCTTTACAACCATGTTGCTCATTATTGCAGTGGGTATGTTTTAGCAATTTAGTACAAGAGTGTAAATAATGATGAAATATTAATTATCATGAATCATTTATAGAGTATGGAAAAGTAACATTTTTAGGTTGTTAAAATTTTGAATAAAAATTGGTGTATTTATAGTTCATTTACTGATTCTGTTACTATGCTGTTGATGTAAGCATGACAGAAAGTATTAATATCGTAATATACTTAAAATGTTGTTTCTAATGTCTATATATATGTTTTTCATTTTAATCTTATACTCCACGTGCGAGTCTTTGAACTCTTGTGGTGTTGTAAATTTCCAAAATTATTGTAAATAATTATACTGTATCATAAATAATATAAATGGATTGTTTGGATTGTTTTACCTCTGAGCGCCACTTTTTTGCACACCATGGGCTAAATGGCCAGGTCACAAGGACCCCGAATGCTCAGAGAAGGTTGGGGGAGGGGATCCGCTGGAACAGCTGTTGGGTGACAGATGGTAGCCTCCCGTCAAGGCTATCCAGCGTGTTCTTTAACGTGCACAGGGTATGGCTCTCCCGCACACGGGGCCACGGCTTAACGTCCCATCCGTCGGACGGCGGCCTTATTCAAGCCCATCGGAATATAAATGGAAATAAAGCTACTACTTCTACTAAGTGCTAAACGCTTCGTTTCGGCCATTCTTTAATCCCTTTATATCGCGTTTGCCTTTAAGAATTTCATACTTTTCCCACTTCGAAACATCGGCGCTGTCCGATGTCTTCGGCCATTACCAGTATATTTTGTTTATTTGAGCTATTTTATTGCAAAATTTCTTCTCTGCTCTTGAACAGTGAGAATAAAATAAAAAACGGAGAAGGCAAAACATAAAGCACGTTACACTTTATTTAGTTAAAAAATTGGAAATTATACAGAGACTGGAAAACTGTGTAATAAAAGGAAAAAACTTTTGCAGAAATGCATATCGGATCGTCAACGTCATATGACTTTAAAGATGCAGAAAGAATTACTGAATATATTGTTATTATGTTTGAATGTTGTTTTAACTACCCTCTGGCTTTTTTATAATCAACTAAGATTGGGTTGGGTTGTTTTTCCTTTGAGCGGCACTTTTTTTGCACACAATGGGCTAAATGTCCAGGTTACTAGGACACCGAGGGCTCAGAGAAGGTTGGGGGATTGGACACAGTGGAACAGCTGTTAGGAGACAGATGGTAGCCTCTCGTCAAGGCCATCCAGCGTGTTCTTTAACATTTGGGTCGGGTTGTTTTACCTCTGAGCGGCACTTTTTTGCACACAATGGGCTAAACGGTCAGGTTACAAGAACCCAGACGGCTCAGAGAAGGTTGGGGGAGGGGACCCACTGGAACAACTGTTGGGAGACAGATGGTAGCCTCCCGTCGAGATAATCCAGCGTTTTGTTTAATGTGCACAGGGTATGACCCTCTTGCACATGGGCTACGGCGTAACGTCCCATCCGATGGACGGCGACCTTGCCAAATCCATCGGTGTAATCAACTAAAGTGAGGTCTAACTAGTGTGTACTGGATATTAGATATGATTTGGAGCTCAATTCTTCGAGCTTGCATCCGTCCGAGACCATAATTATTGAGCCCGAATCATTTACATAATTAGTGAGCCCAATTTGGGAAAAAAATTTCCCTGACTGACCATAAGGAATAGGAACTGTATCGCGTTTGCCTTCAATTAGTTTAGCGACATGCATTTCTGTATATATACATACAAAATACTGATAAGATAAATGCATATCGCTAATCATTTATTTTATTCTTATATTATTGATTGCAATCATCTTGTTACAAAATCAAATGCTAATGCTGTTTGGAAAGAAAAATGTTAGAAATTCTAGTAAAAGGTGAAAGTTCGTGGGTAACATCATTATGAAAACAAAGAGCCATTCATTTATTGAAGACAAAGAATATGTAAAAAAAAAACAATCAAAGACCACACGCGGCTTATTTTTAATTATTAAAGACTGATTAAAAGGTCCGAGTCAGAAGACATCTCTATTAGATATGCTTTTAAGGTTAACATTGCATGGCAACATTTGTTTACATCTAAGAAACTGAATTCTTATTTACATTTCTAACCACTAGCATTATCTTTTAGACATTATTAAATGTTTAAGGATGTAAACAATTCGACTTTTCAAGCTCAATATCCTTGGAAATGTCCTTCTTCACTTTTTAGATGAGCGTCAGCGTTAATTAACTATATTGTCAAATTTATTATTTAATAAAATAAAAATAAATAAAATAAAAAAATAAAATAAAAATTTTCCCGTCCCATGGCCGAGTGGTTAGCGCGCTTGTCTACTGATCTAAGGGACCTGGGTTCCATGGCCGAGTGGTTAGTGCGCTTGTCTACTGATCTAAGGGACCTGGGTTCCATGGCCGAGTGGTTAGCGCGCTTGTCTACTGATCTAAGGGACCTGGGTTCCATGGCCGAGTGGTTAGAGCGCTTGTCTACTGATCTAAGGGACCTGGGTTCCATGGCCGAGTGGTTAGTGCGCTTGTCTACTGATCTAAGGGACCTGGGTCCCATGGCCGAGTGGTTAGCGCGCTTGTCTACTCATCTAAGGGATCTGGGTTCCGTGGCCGAGTGGTTAGCGCGCTTGTCTACTGCTCTAAGGGACCTGGATTCCATGGCCGAGTGGTTAGCGCGCTTGTCTACTGATCTAAGGGACCTGGGTCCCATGGCCGAGTGGTTAGCGCGCTTGTCTACTGATCTAAGGGATCTGGGTTCCGTGGCCGAGTGGTTAGCGCGCTTGTCTACTGATCTAAGGGACGAGTGGTTAGCGCGCTTGTCTCCTGAGATAAAGGACCTGGGTTCCATGGCCGAGTAGTTAGTGCGCTGGGCTACTGATCTATGGGACCTGGGTTCGAGCCCCGGTTAAGGCATGAATATATGTGTCGCTTTTCTGCTGAGGTCCTGCCATCCACTCAGACTTTCTATTCTGGCATATAAACTGACGGGCTCCTGTCAGACCTCTGTGGCGAGCAGCTGCTTGAGGAGGTATTTATTTTTTTATATTATTTAAAAAAAATGAATCC
Source organism: Ryuthela nishihirai (assembly GCA_038380435.1). Classification (NCBI taxonomy): domain Eukaryota; kingdom Metazoa; phylum Arthropoda; class Arachnida; order Araneae; family Heptathelidae; genus Ryuthela; species Ryuthela nishihirai. The sequence continues at coordinate 1,142 of JAWZYU010001081.1, read as the reverse complement.
GCCACAACCATCGGTCTAGGGGCAGTCAGGTTAGTTTTTCTGGGGCCTAAATTTGGTGAAATGTCAGACATTGGGTTGAGATTGAAAACATATTAACTAAATTCAGAAACCAAGTGATTTCTTAAATTTTGTTTAATTTGTTGGTGATAAGAACGTATATAGTTATAAGTAGTACTGATTAAGAAATTCGCTTATATTTGTGATAAATTCAACACGATGTTTTTGCAATGTTTCATCAAGAAAGGATCTTTTTAATTCCAATGATAATAGGAAACTGAAAAAGCTAAGGATAAATGAAATTTAGAGACTAGTAAATAACTCAGGCTACGAAGTGAACTTTGCGCTAATGAATTTATATTTTGGTTTTTTGACTCTGTATACAGTGATCTTCTACTGTGGCATATAAACTGACAGGCTCCTGTCAGACCTCTGTGGCAAGCAGCTGCTTGAGGGGTATTTATTTTTTTTATTTTATACCGTGAACGTCCGCGTTCATATCACATGTGCTGCCATCTATCGGAGAATTATGAAATATGGTATTTATTTTAGAGTTGTGTTACCTTTTTGCGCTGGGGGCACCAAGGGGGCTTTGTTCGGGTTTCATTGACCCCTCCCTCTCCTAAAAAATCCTTTAAAAAAACGGAAAACTACCGTACTTTATGGCATGCAAATAAAAATCAAGACGGAAAGAGAGAACAAAAAGTAAAGCACGTTACACTTAAATTGCAGAAGACGATAACATTTTAATGAATCGAAATTGGAAAAGACAATAACAACAGTATGAAAGCCTCAAAATTAGGGAAAATAATAATAACAATCTGAAAGCTTCAAAATTAGGGAAAATAATAATAACAATCTGAAAGCTTCAAAATTAGGGAAAATAATAATAACAATCTGAAAGCTTCAAAATTAGGGAAAACAATAATAACAACCTGAAAGCCTCAAAATTATGGAAAATAATAATAACAACCTGAAAGCCTCAAAATTAGGGAAAATAATAACAATCTGAAAGCCTCAAAATTATGGAAAATAATAATAACAATCTGAAAGCCTAAAAATTAGGGAAAATAATAATAACCTGAAAGCCTCAAAATTAGGGAAAATAATAATAACAATCTGAAAGCTTCAAAATTAGAAAAAAC